>PVLC010009386.1:0-54261 GCA_004027655.1 Graphiurus murinus
AAAAAAAAAAAAAAAAAAAAAAAAAAAAAAAAAAAAAAAAAAAAAAAAAAAAAAAAAAAACTAGATACACAGGCTGGGTGTGAAACACAGTCCTATAATCTTAGTACTTAGAGGCTGAGATAGGAGGACTGCAAGTTCGAGGCCAGCCTCTGAAATTTAGGAAGACCCTCAAAAATTTGGTGAGATGCAGTTTCAAAATAAAAATAAAATAGGACTGAGGGTATGGTTCAGAGGTAGAATGCCCTTTGGCTTGATCACTAGTACAAAATAAAAAAAATAAAAATAAAAAACTTTAACACAGTGTATTTGAATTTAATTAAAGAGTTTTGTATTTATCTTAGTATTAATACTGTGGCTCAGATTACTTTCTAGAATGTATCTGCAGTGCTCTGAATGCCCTTAGGTATGTTTTTCCATAACGAAGCAACATTAAAAAGAATGAATAGATGAACAATGACAGAAACCATCCAAAATGACATTGAAATACTATATTCTGACAGTCTTATTTTCTTGTAAATTATCCTAAACCACATTTTTCTCTGCCTATCATTGTATTTACACGCCATTATGCTATAAAAAATGAGAAAACTTAAAAAAAAGCACAAAAGACTATTTCATTTTTACATTGTGACAAAAATTCAAAGAAAGCTCACACATTGCCCTCTCATGAAATTTGCTTCTCAGGCAATATTTTAAGATTTGCACTTTTTTTTTTTTTTTTTTTTTTTTTTTTTACGTGCTCGCAGCAATCATTTCCTTTGAATATCTGTTTCAAATAACCAAAGATACTATAAAGCAGATTGTATTTTTCACACTTTTGGCTACATATACATATGAATATCTTGCTTCTTCCTAAAATAAAATCCCATACTTTGCCAGTATCTTTAAAATTCTGCAACATATTACTGCTTCATGGCAATGAAGTTCATTTCAAGATTAACTACTGCATTTAAAACACTAGGGAAAGGTACAGAAAAAAATTATTGTAGCCTTGCATTTTAAACATATTTTTTACAAATGAACATGGGTATGAGTACGTTACACTCATGGCTTGCAACACATCTTTAGTTATTTTAAAAACATTAGAATGTGTTTAGATTACTGTGCTTTATTGTTTAAGATATAAACCTATTAGAGAGAAAGCTAACCTTAGTTATTTTGCTGTTTTAAAGGTTTTCTAAAAATTACCACTATCACGAATTATTGATGAAGCATCATTACAAACTTCCTTGTCACTACATATGTCTTCCTAAGGAAAATATTTTAAGGAATGATCTATAAAGGCTGATTTAAAAGTGGTGTCAACAATAGAGCAGATAAGCCACTATTAGCACAGTGAACACAGTGAAATAAACCAGATGGTCTCTTTTCCCTTCTTGAAGGTTAAATTGAGTGCCTCTTTACTTTCCTTTTAACTATAACCTTCATCATACACAAAACCTTTAACCAAAAGAAAGTGTTGCATAATATGCATATAATTTGTTAAATCAATGTATAAATTAAAGAAAGAGTAATCTAGTATCTGGATAACAAATAGCACTAGGCATTGCATTTATATCATAATTGCAGGCTATTTTATAATATAGCTGATAGAAAAGTTGTGTGGTGTTTGCCCCTTAACTATTTTGGGAGTTACTGGGTACTGAGATCTTTTAGCATGTTTTCCTGAGAGTTACATAGCCCTTTTAGGGTTGTGTGTAAAATACAGGGGATATAATTTGGTGGGGGTCTGCTTCCAAACCTGGCGGCTAACAGATGGTCTATTTCACAGCAAATATTTTTCCACCTTGGCCCTCCCCTTTTTCCTTCACCCCTGTTAACAAACATTTTCTCATCCATTTACTGACAGAAGGGGACCTAACATCTTTGAATCTGAATAAGAAGTGACTCAAGGAAGACTTAGATATGAACTGTGTCCTTTCTGGTAAATATGAAAACACAACCCTGGCCTGTGGATCTGAATAAGAACTGACTCAAGGGATACTCAGACATGAATTGTATCCCTTCTGATAAATACACCAGTGTTATCTGGTGTCTGTGAATATGCATAAGAACTGACTCAAGGAAGATTAAAACATGAACTGTTTTCCTTCTGATAAACACAGCACAATCCTGGCCTGTGAATTTGAGAAAGGACTGACTCAAGGAAGATTTAAACATGAATTACATCCCTTTAGATAAGACATGTGCATGACCTTAAAGAGTTAACTCTTAAAAGAGACTTGGCTTTATTTATTGTTTGTTTATTTGGGGAGAATCCAGAGCCTGCTTCTAAATATTTAAGTTCACTGGTTTCTACCATTTGCTAGTAAATCAATATTTTTCTTCTTTTTTTTTTCCCTCAAAGGCTTGTCCAAATTGATTTGTCAAATTGGAACAGTATTCAGGATTTGATTACAATAAGACTACTAAGATAAAGTTTATGTGACCATCATAAACAGTTATATGAATGAAGCAAGCATACTAGATTGCATTAACAAAAACCCTAACTTTTAAAAATAGAATAATTTGAGGAGGAATTTGAAATAGTACATATCAGCCCACATAGTAGAATGGAAATCAATATTTCCTGTCTATGCATGACTAAAAAAATAAAAGATACGTAAAATATTAAATGCTGAATATTGTAAATCTTCATTAAGTGTGATATTGTTATCTGGTGTATTTCACTTACCAATATCAGGAGAATTAAAAAAAAAAACTGTTATATACAGAGCCCTCCTAAGATGTATGAACAAATGTTATTTGTTTATTAACTTTATTTTATAGATCAGCACACAAAAATTGAAAGGTATATATTGTGTCCCAAACTACAAATCTTGGTCATTATCATATTCAGAAAATTTATAAACAAATTGATGTCACAAACTTGTAAATAAATATTAGATAGAACTAGCAGTACAGCTATAAAATATGTGTGTAACCAAGTTATCTGAAACCACATAGGAAGCAATAAAAGAAACCAATTCCCAGAGAACAACACTTAAGTTCACTTCTATCTGTAATGCTTATGTTTCTTGCACAGGTAAGAATCTGAATGTAAAAGAACAAGAGAGAACTATGGGAAACAGAATGGACTCGGGTAATCTTGTTCAAGATAGAAAATCTCTCAATGCCATGTTCTGAAAACTTTAGCAGGTTTATGTATGTATGCTCCCACATATGTGTATATTGACAACGAGGTGAAATGCATTCTCATGTATCATGTTCATTAAAAGAAACATTGGTTCAACTAGCCAAGACTTTTTGAACTGAAATTCTTTCATGTGCCACTTCCATCAATGAGGTTAAGATGAGAACTATCTAAAGAGAGACAGGTGAAGACTCTGCTAAACAAAAACTTAAATCCATAAATGAGAAAGACTTCAATAATATAAGGCAAGAAAAATTGTTTATTTCCCAGAAGCATAAGTACTTTTATTACTAGTGAGATTGTCCAGTAGTTTGTAGTGCCGTAGTTAGGTGAGGGGCTCTGCAGCCAGCAAACATAGACATTAAGCAAAGTTGGTGTGGTTTTATTCCACTCATTGAAATTAAAAAGAAATCATGTGGACATATATATGTATACTATGTATAATATTAATATATACTCACATATTTTTCTTATTGCTTTAATCTGTGTATATATAGAAATAAGTATACACATTTGCTCTAATATCAAACTTTTTCCCTCTGTCTCTGTCTTACTGTATATAAAACACACACACACAAACACACATATACACACACATAGAGAACACATATTTTATATGTATACATAAGAATCTGTATCTACAGCTATCTATCCATCTATTATATATTTAGCTACCTATCATCTATCTATCTATCTATCTATCTATCTATCTATCTATCTATCTATCTATCTATCTACATCATATCATCATCATCATCATCATCATCAACTCTCTCATGGAATAATATTTATTCCCAAGGACAAAATCCTTAAAGCTAGTAGAAATTTTATGTTCTATTTGTCAAATCACCAATAAATGGGTCCCATGGATGCTTGACTAGGATGAACTGGGGAATACACTCACTTTATGAACTTAGAACCTTAGCATTTACTTTCCAGAGGATAATAAAAATCTAAGGTATGACCTTCCTGCATCTTAACTGAATTTAAGATTTATTCCTAGGAATCAATATCTGTAATAGAAAACAGATTCATGTTTTTAATACTATTTACTTGCTATAAATTTTAATTTATTTTGCAAATTATTATTATTATTATTATTATTATTATTATTATTATTATTATTATTTTGCGGTACTAGGGATTGAACTCAGGGGCATTCTATCTCCGAGCTACATCCCGAGCCCTATTTTTTATTCTTTATTTTGAAACAGGGTCTAAGTTGTGGAATGCCTCACTAGGTAGCTGAGGCTGGCCGCGAACCTGGATCCTCCTGTCTCAGCCTCCCAAATGCTGGGATTACAAGTGTGCGCCACCACGCCCGGCTCTATTTTGCAAATTATTTAACCACAAAAAAGTTAAATGTATAAATTTGATTTTAGATTATGCACCCAGTTTTGTGTATGTATGTGGAGAGGGGGGGGATATTCTAGAGACTGAATCCAGGGGCATTCTGTTTCTGAGCTATGCCTCCAGACTTTTCATTTTGAAGTAAGGTTTTGCTAAATTATTGTGCACTAATCTTGAACTTTGGCTCCTTCTGTCTCAGCTTATCAAGTACTTGGATTGCAAGCATGTGCCACTGCACACAGGTATACCCAACTTTTCACACACACACACACACACACACACACACACACACACACATAGACAAACAAAATCTCACCTGAGCCAGGTGTGGTAGAACACACTTGTAATTCCATAATTCCAATACTTGGGAGGCTGGGACAGGAGGATCTGCCAGGAGAAGCCAGCCTGGGAAATTCAGTGAGCTCCTATATAAAAAAGAAAAAAAAAAGTGCTGGGCATGTACCTTTTTGTAGAAACTCAATAGGTACAACCTGCAGTACCCCCCCCACACACACACACACCTTATCTGTTTCCTAAGTTTTAGGAATAACATTAATATAGAGCATATACTTATTTACATTGGAATCACGATAACCCAAAAAGTTTTCAAATCTGTTACATACTAGGGATGAGTTGCTCATTATTTTTTTTACTTTCAGTTACATTGGAAGTAAACAACAAATTATGAATTTATTTAAGGAGATATTTGTATTTCCTCTAACCATACCACACCAATATATGTAAAGTTTTAGCAACCATAATTTAGAATTTATTTCCTCTAAGGCTAGAAGATATGGAACAGATGGTGACAATGAAGGGGATACAAAAGTTGTGCCACATAAGAAAATTGTCAAAAACTTACATCATTTACTGAACAAAAAAAATCAGTATTTCCTTATAAATAGGTTCAAATGCTAAAAGTTTTTTCAAGTATTTTCTGTGGAAATAAAGGTAAGTATAGTGATTGTAATGAAGAAGATAAAACTGATTCCTTACATGATCTATTAGACTCTAACTCAAGTATGAGAATATTTACTATAATTTGGATATATCTAATTTACTAATACTATCTGAAAATTATGTAGTAGACATAGCTTGAACACATTCAAATAAAGAATAAAAATCTTAAAGGTGATTGAAATTTCTCATGTGATGGATTGGAAAAATATGCTACTTTAAATAGAAAGCATGTCAACTAAGAGGGAAGGATATTTCAAGTTTATAAGTATAGGTGTTGAGAAAATTCTATAAGAATTATTTTCTTATGGGAGCTAATTTCCATTCCTTGAAGATTAAAGAAAGTTATTCTAGGAATAAACACATGCCAATCATAAAAATATCAGATGCATATAAATATTCATAACTCTAAATAGAAAGTTATAAAACTTAATATAAATAGATCCAGATGAGAATGGGTATTGCTGTGATGGTTCAAATAAGATTATTCTCTGTAGATCATTACTTTAAATAATCAAATATTATAAAAACTTTATTTTCATAAGTAAAACAAGAAAAATGGAATAATGGAAAATATTCAAATATAAGTAAAATGGACTGAATTGTTTCCCTCAAAGTGCATATGATGGAGATTTAACGTTCAGTGTGACTATAACTGAAGAGAGACTTTAGGAGATAATTAGTTAAGTAAGGTCATAAGAATGGGCCCTAGTCTCCTTATAGCATTCCAGGAAGATGTGTGTTTGTGTGTGTGTGTGTGTGTGTGTGTGTGTGTGTGTGTGTGTGTGTGTGTATCCATTGTGAAAGATCTCACCAGAAACTGAACTTTTCCAGAATTTTTAAACTGTACTTTCCAGCCTCTAGAACTTAAAGAAAATAAACATCTATTGTTTAAGCCATTAATGTGTGGTATTTTCAAAAGCTATCTGAGCAATAATGATGAATATTTGGTGCATCTTAGACATTCTATAAAATATCATGACACTAGACACATATTATTCTCCACTAAGTGCATACATATTATTCTGATTTTGCCAAAGAGAAAATAACATTTAAAATTATAGAAAGCTATATAAACATATATGCATATATATATATGCATATATATATATATAATTTGTAGATGTGTGTGTGCGTATGTGTGTGTATTTGTGTGTTTGTGTTGTATAGAGAGTTAGGGAGACCAGGGCAGAGAAATAAATAGATTAGGACTAATAGAATAATGTGAATATTCATATTTTAAAAATTAGATTATCACTCTATTAATAGCTATAATTGTCAAAAATATTTTCCTTTTTAGTAAATTATTAATTAAGAAAATTTTTAGCTTTTCAATTTTTATAAAATACAAACTCTTTTAAAGATCCATAAGCAATAAGTATCTGGGTAAAAAAAATATCAATATCCTTTTACAGGGAATTCTTGAAATACTCAGTGTACTATAAATAATACTGAACTTCCAAATTATATTGATATTTAAAATTGTTATAGTGAAGACATTATGTCTCAAACAGAATCACAGCAAGTTTCTTTTGTTCCGCTTAAACCAACTGTCTAAGTTCTCAAATACAGGCTCTTCCTTTGCAAAGAAAAAGAAAACAGAGGAATGAGGCAATTTCTTGGGTGATTATCACAATTCAATGCCTCACATTTCTATAGAGCTCTCTGTCAATTATTCTTATTTAATGGAAGTTGAGATTTTGGAAATGAATATATTTGAGTGACAGTAATTTTTCTAAAAATTGCTGAAAAGTGAACCTTAAAAAAGTCATATCAACTTCATGAGACCAAAAGCAGAGCTTTTCAGAGATTATAGCAATGCTATCATTCAAAAGTGGTTTTAACTCTAAACATAACTTTATTCTTTAAATCTGTGATAACTATTCTCATTCAATAATAATACTTATAGAGAAGTATGTTATCTGATAATTGCTATAAGTTAAGATGGCATATTTTCTTTATATACCCATTTGTTTTTTTCAACAAATTTACAAAATATGGTCACATCCTAGACCATGGTGATACTATGATAAACAGGCAGAAGGGTATATGATTATGTGAATATATGTAAGTGAGTATAAATCAAGCTATATATATGTAATATATATAAATATATATACACATATATTTCTTATGTGGTGCTGGGGATTGAATCCAGGGGTATTGTGACTGTGAGTTGCACCTCCAAATCTTCTATTTTATTTTGAAACAGGATCTCACTAACCAGGGATCCTCCTATTTCAACCTCCCAAGTCCTAGGATAATAGGCCTGTGCCACCATGCCAGCTAAAAAAAAAAAGAAAACTTTTGAAGAAGGTAGGATTGAGTTTCCCAGGTCACCCCTACCACAACACCAACAAGCCCAGCAGAGAGAGAGGAGAGAGAGAGAGAGAGAGAGAGAGAGAGAGAGAGAGAGAGAGAGAGAGAGAGAGAGAGGTTTTCCATTAGGGAAGGAAGAGAAAATTAAGTCCAGGCCTTAGACTTGAAACACTCATTGAGTGGTAATAAAATTGAAATTAATGTTGCTTCAAAGAAAATATAAAATAAGATCAACCAGTATCAGATCTACCATAGTAATACCCAATACTAGGCAAAACCACATGATTCCTGCTGCCAGATCCAATACCCATGGTTTATCATGCCAGAACCAAGAGACCCTTCACCAACACTACCCTAACTTCAGATAGCATAGCATGGTAAAGCATCAGTTCCATTGGAAGTATGACAAGGTAATACTAGAACTTAATGTTGGGTTGCTGAAAACTAACTGTGAGCCTATCTTAAAAGCCTTGACCCCTATACCTGCCCAATAATATATTCTCTAGAACAATTCTAGCTCAAATTAAAGGCATATAGCCCCAGTCTTTTGGAATTCTACTCCAGAGAGCATCATCTGTGGTTGGTTCCAGCTTTCCTGGGCCAGGAGTCCACCTCAGAAATGTGCATCTCATTGCAAGGATCTAGGTAGAGAAAGGTCAGAGGACACCACTAAGATTTAACTAAGTCTAGAAAACATGTTATAGTCAACTTTGCAATATACTAATAAAGTCATAAAAATAAATAAACAAAAAAACTAAAGAGAGGATTCTCAAATCGGCAGGAGAAAATCCCAATTCACCTAGTAACAGACTTCTCAACAGAAACAGTACAGGCTGAGTGGCGAGATATTTTCACAGTATTGAAGGGAAAAACATGCCAATGGAGAATACTGTACCCTGAAAAGCTATTTTTTATAAATGAAGGATAAATAAAGACATTTCTGGACAAACAAATACTGAGAAAATATATCTCCACTAGTCCTGTCCTAAAACAAAGGCTTCAGGAAGTTTTTCAAAGTGAAAGATAGGCTAATGAGTAAGAATAAACACTGAAAGACATAAAACTCAATGGTAACAGTAAATATACAGACAAATACAGAATGTTAAATGTTATAAACATGGTGTACAAAGCATCCATAATCTTTATAATAAAGGCTGAAAAACAAAATAATGTTAATCTCATTAATATATTAGAGATATGAGAGATGGATAATATAGAAAGATTAAAATGGAATATCAAAATATCAAGTATGGGCAAAAGTGGAATATAAATTTAGAGTTATCTTAGTATTATGCTTCCTTTTGTTATTTTCTTCTGTCCTATTTTTATGATCATGCTGCATTGCTGTAATTTTAAAAATCTTGTTGTAATAAAAAAGACTTGTATATACTTCATGATAAAGAAGAACGAAGGTCTATTATAGGAAATGCAAGTATAGCAAGTAAGGAATAAAAACATACTACTAGAACACATCACTTAGTCACAAAAGAAGACTTAAACAGGAACAGAGAAAGAATGGACATACAACAAAATTGGAAAATAATTAACAAAATGTGAGTGAATAATTACCTTGATTATATATGTATTAACCAGTCCAATTTAAAGGCACAAAGTGAGTAGATTGACAACACCAAACCATTTAGTGCTTACAAGCCATTCATACAACTTTTAGGGAAACAGTTAGGAAAGGGATAGAATAATATATTCCATGAGAATTAAATCTACAAGACTGCAGAACTATCCATATCGAATAAAATAAACTCTATATCAAAAACATTTAAAAGAGACCAGGAAAGTCATTCTTAAATGATAAAGTGTCAATTGAACAAAAATAGATTCTTATTCTAAATATTCATGTACCCATATTAGATCACCCAAATACATAAAAATATTAATAGACCTAGAAGAAAAGATAGACTCTGATACAATAATAGTTGAGGATTTTAACACTCTACTTTTAGCAATGGGTACATCATCTAAACAGAAAATCAACAAAGAAATAGTAGAGTGAAATTACCTCCTAGACCAAATGGACCCAACAGACATACAAAACATTGTATCAAACTACTGCCAAATACATTTTTATCAGCCCATGAAACATTTCCCAGGACAGATCAAATGATAGTCCACAAAACACATTTCAACAAATTATTTAAAGCTGAATTTATATAATAAATGTTTGAATCATAATATAATCAACCTAGAAATAAGTAACAAGAGAAAGTGTAGAAAGTATGTGAATAAATGGAAACTAAACAATGTGAATAATCAATGGATAAGGAAAAATGGAAAGAAATTAATAAATTTCTTGAAAAAAATGAAAATTAAGTTACACTATGCCCAAACTTATGAGATACAACAAGGTAATACTAACAGAGATGTGTGTAGCAACCAATGCAGACATCAAAAAACGAATCACAGCAAAACAAATTACCAGAAAAATATTAAATAAACAACATATTGGTGCATATCAAAGAACTAGAAAACATGAAAGTAATGAGATACAATGTCACACTTGTAAGAATGACTATGATCAAAAGGCTAAAGATAATAAGTGCTGGTAAGAGTATGGAGAAAAAGGAAGGCCTACTGACTATTGGTAGCAATGTAGATTATGGAAACATAAATCAGTCATTAGAGAAAATAGTATGGAAGTTTTTCAAAAAAATTAAAAAATAGAGCTACCATAAGATCCAGGAATTCCACTACTGGATATATGTCCCATGAAAATAAAATTAGTATGTTAAATAAACATCTGCCTTCTCACGTTGTTGGTAATGGTATTTGTGCCAAGGAAGAAATGGAAACAACCAAAGTGTTCATCAACTGATGAATGAATAAAGAGAATGTGGCACATACATACCACAGAATAATGTTCAACCATAAACAAGTCAAATTCTGTAATTTCCTGCAACATGGTGGAACTGGAGATCATTGTGTTGAATGAAATAAACCAGTTATAGAAAGATACGTACCACATAATCTCACTCACATGTTGATTCTAAAAAAAAAAAAAAAATTCATTTCTTGTAAGTTGAGGGTAGAATTTTGGTTACCAGATGAGAAGATTGGGTGATGGAGGTAAGTGAATGAGGAAAAGTTGATCAATGTGACTAAATTATATTTAGGAGCAAAAAGCTCTAGTTTGCTTCTACACAGAAGGGTGATTATAAATCACAATAGCGTACTATGCATTTCAAAAAGTCACAAGAAAGTATTTTGGAAGTATTGCTATAAAAATGAGAAATGCTTAAGGAGAATATGCTTAATCTGATTTAATCACTACACAATGTATGCATGGATCAACACATTATATTGTGCAGCACTAAAATATTGAATTTATATGTTTTTATGTATCAGTAAAAATAAATAAAAAAGATAGTATGCTCTCAAACACTATCCTATCTTGCTTTACAAAAATGAAAATAGATATAGGTCATGTACATAGCCAAATATATATTAATCACAACTCTTTCTCCTAACATCTGAGTCGGTTTTTCAGGTGAGGCTAAACCTGCATGGAATGTTAGAGGATGATGCCCCATCATTTCAGTTTCTTCTCTTTCATCTATTTTAGATTTGAACAAAAGACATCTCTTTTTATTTCTGGTGAAGTCAGTGAAATGAATATATATTCAGCACTTTTTTATGCCCAATTTTTTAGTAGACCCCCATACAATTATAACAAAAAATTTGAAAAATGCAATTTAATGCCCCCAAGTGAGATATTATGAAGTGGTTGAAGAGGAGATCTTTTGAAGTCAGATTATGCTGGGTTGAATTCCACACTGGTGATTTCTTTAGTTGTGTGACCTCAAACTTATTACCACCTCAAACATTTCATCTTGGTTTCCTTTTTTATTTAAAAAGTCTAAATAAAATGTAACTAACAAGTTCCCAGTTGGAAAAATAGCAAATATAAAACTGCTATTACAGTGTCTTGTATAAACTTCCTTCTTTTTCCCTTCTTGATTTAACAATAAATCATTTTTCCATATATAGTGGAAATGTAAATAATGTGCAAATTATAACCAAAATATATATTTTGGTATAAGATTTGAATATAAAAATACCACTAAGGGAAAAAGAGACAGGAAATATTCAAGATTTGCAAGGTGAAACGGAAAAAAATAAAATGATCCACTAGAAAAACATTGGCCCTAAAATATTAAAGGAGAGATTAAAAAGAGAGGGGGTCAATCACAAAAGACTTCAGAGGACTAATCATAAAAATTAAATATGAAATTAAAGCTCTCTCAAGCAGTATACCTTGATGATTTTACTCAAAATTAGTACCCCTGAGTCCTCTTTGGCTTAATTTTACTGGGTAAGAAGGCAAGCACAAATTATTTTTCTATTGTTGCTGAACAGATTACCACAAATTTAGTGACTCAAAACAATAGTCATTTAGGACCTCACATTTTGATGTGTCATAAATTTAGTCACAAAATAGCTTAGATAGCTCTCTGCTTTGTGTTTCACAAGACCAAAATACAGATGTCAGCATGGCTCATTTCCTTTCTGGAAGCTCTGGGGAAGTAATTGGCTTTCAAGTTCATTAAAGTCGATAAAGGAATTCAGTTCCATATAGCTACAGGACTGAGGTTCCCATTTGCTTGCTGGCTGTCATCTGGTGACCACCTTTAACTACTAGAAGATTTTCCCAGGGCCTTGCCCATGGGTAATTCCTCCTCAGAGCCAGCAACAATACCGCCTCATTTGTCATGATGTTGCATTGCCTCTCTTTCATTTTTTCACTTAAAAAAAAAAAATTCTGTCTACTTCTTCTATTTCTAAACTCTTAAATGATTACACTGAGTTTACCCAGATAACCAGGTTAATTTCTTCATTTTAAGATCCTTAATTGCAATCACATGCACAAAGTCCCCTTTGTTAAGAAGTGCTATATATTCATAGGTTCTGAGAGTTAGGTCAAGGAAACCTTTGGGTGAACCATGAGTATACCACTTGTAGTATAATCAGAGTCTCATAGCTATGGCTTTAGTTAGATTAGATATATATGTATGTTTACATTGGTTTTAAACAAAATACATCTCTATTTCTGGTGAAGCCAGTGAAATGTCTATATATTAAGTAATTTAGCTATGTCCCACTTTGTAAATATCTCTATCTCATTAATGATCTGGGATTATTATATCACACTGGGTCATATAGGTGTATATGTGTATAGTGATACATATATACTTATATATGTATGTATAGGTATTATATATAAAGGTATTTATATATAAAGTATACACACATATATTACATATACACATATATATATATAGTTTTATTAAAGTTGGATGAAGAATCGTGTGAACTCTAGAGATGAATATAATAGGGTGTTTCCCTCCCCCTCTCCCATTGTCTTCAGTTTGATCCCCTTCTTTGCTCATCTATGATTTCTTCTTCTTTGTCTAGAGTCCCTCCTATGACCCATTTTCTCCCTAGCATCTTCTTATTAGGGAGAACATCTGATTTTTTGAGAGAAAAACTCTAATTCACATGGTGTACATTCAAAAACATATCAAAGTCCATCACTAAGCTGAACATGAAAAGGAGGGAGGGAGCCGGGCGTGGTGGCGCACGCTTGTAATCCCAGCATTCGGGAGGCTGAGACCGGAGGATCCAGGTTCGCGGCCAGCCTCAGCTACCTAGTGAGGCACTCCGCAACTCAGTGAGACTCTGTTTCAAAATAAAGAATAAAAAGGGGCTGGGGGTGTAGCTCGGAGGTAGAATGCCCCTGAGTTCAATCCCCAGTACGGCAAAAAAAAAAAAAAAAAAGAGAGGGAGGGAGGAGGGAATGGGACAGGAGTTGGGGAAGGGTTAAATGAGAGATGTGTTCATGTATGCCTCTACGAATTTGTACCTCACTAAGATGTATGATTACAATTCACTGATTAAAAAAAAGAAAGGATCATAGCACAATTCACACTATATGCATTTATATAAATATCATAGTGAATTCCATTAAATATGTACAATTCTTCAGTTATTACCAATACTGAAGAGTTAAATAAATGTATTGAGACAATTTGTCGTAATGGCTTATAATCGGACATGGAAGTAGCAATAGGTCATTGAAAGTGGGAGAAAGAGTTAAAAAAAAAAAAAAAAACTACCAATATAGTGTTCAGAAATTTTAAAAGACTATCAATAAAACATGAAGTACATGCAGTATTTTAATGAATTATAGTTGAATTGATGCTAGTCAGACTTTCATTACTGTCACTAATACAACTGACATAAAGAACTTAAAAGGCTTCATTGCTCTGGGCCTGGGAAGAACGTTATGGCAAAAGAGTATGGAAGAGGAAAGTTGCTCAGATCATGACAGCATGGGGAAGAGAGAGAGAGAGAGAGAGAGAGAGAGAGAGAGAGAGAGAGAGAGAGAGAGAGAGAGAGAGAGAGAGAGAGAGAGAGAGAGAGAGAGAGAGAGAGAGAGAGAGAGAGAGAGAGAAAGAGAGAGAGAGAGAGGTCAACTATAGTGTCCTATTATCTCCATCGTGTCTATACTTTCCATCACATTCAAGTAGTCCATTCAGCTATCAATAGACTAATCTCCTGGTGAAATCAGAGTCCCATGATTCATACAATTTCCTAAAGCACCACCTTTGAACCTTGCTACATTGACCACCAAGCCTTTAACACATGAGAATTTTGGGGACAGTTCATATTCAAGCAATATCAAAGTGATGTTCTGGTCTGGAAAACTGTTGCATACATGCCTTAAAGTGGGATTTAAATGCCCATAAATTTAATATACTATTTTCTGCAAGAGTTCTGCCCCACTGTCATTATAGGGAACTTGTCAAAATATAGTGGACAGTTTATTGTTGC
Organism: Graphiurus murinus; assembly: GCA_004027655.1. Lineage (NCBI taxonomy): Eukaryota > Metazoa > Chordata > Mammalia > Rodentia > Gliridae > Graphiurus > Graphiurus murinus. Next base: position 14,606 of record PVLC010009386.1, read on the forward strand.
TTAAATATAGTTATTGATGACAGTGCTTCTCAGATTTTAAAATATATTCAGATATTTAACTTAAAACATTTAGAATTTTTCTCACTCCTGATACTTTTCAGTTTAAAAGAAAGCTATATTTTCTTCAAGAATAATTTAAAGAAATTTGGAAAAAAATAGGAAAATTATGATGTTCTTAAGTGATTAGGAATAATTACTTAATGACTGTCTTTATTTGTGCTGGCTCAAACAGAGCTTGAGGTAGCAATTGTAGTGCTGTGACTTACTAGGAGCTGAATCCAGAAAAGTTTATTAGATGACATGGGCTGAAGGGGAAGTCGCTGAACAAGCTGTAGTTTTAGGATATCATAGCTTAAGTCTAGTCTTTGACATTTTGAAATATACACTACCCTGTTGAATGTTCTGACCTGGACTCCGAAGACCCAGGCTTTTGGATCCATGTATTAGTCATCTACTGCTGTCTGGGGTGGGTGGTGCTCTGTCATGTATCTCCAGGTAAATTGCCTCCTGTCACCAAGGGACATTTCTCTGGAGAAGCAATAAATGATAGATTTGTGTAGTACTTGCAGGAGCCAGAGGACAGATAAGGAGGTACCCTTCTTAGATTCATATGCTTAACACATTAAGCTCACCCTATCCAGTTGCAGCTTCTATATGATTCTGGCTAATTCCAAATTGAATGTAACTTTAAAGAGGAGGTTTTGTAGTCCCTGCTGCTGTGGTTATCCAGAGTCCCTAACTGATGCTTACCATCTTGGTTCTGCGCTGCACAATCTATATTCCCAAGTAGTTTTTGATTGTGGTGGTTTAGGAAGGTTTCCTGATATAGTGATCCAGTACTTCTCTAATTAGACTGTGATTCTCCAGTTTTTCATTTCCTTCAAAAACAGCAATTCTTGCATTTTCACATTTACAGTAGAACAGGATACAAACATAAGTATCCAAAAATGTCCAAAACACTATCAAACATTTTTTTCTGTATCCCATATGTAGCAGCAACTTCTACCACCAATATGTTAAGTCTGATCTTGTCTGTGAGAGTTGTTCAAAGTCTTCAAGGGGTTGTCATGGTTTTAAGATTAGTGAGATATGTATTGTGTGCCCAAACCAGAAAGCAAATCTCTAGTCCTACAAAGCATACATTTGCAGGAATGAAAGCACATGCGCACTGAGTAGTTAGTTGAGGGTAATTCAGAATAGATACACTCCTGCTTTTACCTTTGCTTTCTAGACCTTGATATTTTACCTCCTTGTGTCATTATTCTTCTCTCAAATCAGGATGCAGCACCTAAATGGGAAGATATGTAACAAGCTTCCTGGTCATTTTTCAATTTTGTACATATTTTGGTATTAAAAAAGTCCTTATCCTAAGAAAATAATGTGACATATTTAAAGTTGGTGAGGAAAATATATTCTGTGATCCTTAAGAGATGAGGATGTTATATGAAGCTCTATTAATGGGAAATGCAAACCCAAGTATAGAAAAAGATTCACTCCATGTCAGAATGAAACTTTTTGCCTTTTATGAAAATGGAAGAGGCCCAATATAAACAACTTGTCACTAGGAATGTAATTGGTTTCTTCCAGGGGAAACTTACTTTTTCTGCAATAGCTAGTCTAATATTTAGTACCAGCATATGTTAAATAAACTCTGTCAATTTAAAAAGCATGCTCTTTGGTGCATGCCTTTCTTTTATTTCTGCCATTATATCACAACTCTTTGAGGATGAAGACTGAATGACAGCCTTCAAGTAAATTCCAATGGAGGCCCACAAATGGCAATTAGTACACAATATATTCACCTTTTTACTTATTCCCATAAGCATTTCACTTCAAGGTACCTCCTTGCTGTTAAGCTTACAAATTTATGTCTTAGGAAAAGAAAAAAAAAAATTTCTTTCTCCACACAAGTTAAATGATTACTACATCACTAAAGCTTTGTCTTTTTTGAGAGTAATACCATTCACAAAACTATAAAATAACCTAGGAATATAGTTAAACAATCTTTACAATTTAGATTATGAAATAGTAATTACATAAATTGAAAATGACACACAAAAGAGTACAGAGACCACTTATACTCAGGATAGGAAGAATATATATTGTTAAAATGTCCATATTACTCAAAAGCAATTTACAGATTCAATGTAATGCCCTTCAAAGTACCTGATATTTGTGCATGGCACACTGATACATGACTGTAATTCTAGTCATTCAGGAGGCTGAGACAGGAAGATGAAAGTTCAAGGCCAACATCACCAACTTAGACCCTGTTTTAAGATAAAAAATAAAAATAGTCATAATATAACCCAGGGTTTTGTAAAGCACCTCTGAGTTCAAAACCCAGGAAGGTGGGAAAGGGAAAAAGGAGAACTGATAAAGAAAACAGTTCAAACAATGCTATGTCTATATATGAGGGTATCACAGCCAATCTCACTAATATATGCAGGGAGAATAGAAGAGGATAGGATCTATAAGGAAATATACCAAGTGCTATGTGCATATATGTTTGTATCACTTTCAGCCTCACTATGATGTATAATTACCATACTCTACCTAGTCATTAGGTTCTGTGTCTGAATACTAGTTCAGTTCTGAAAACTGATGATTGAATTTATACCTTTCATTGTAGTTACTGCTTTGGGCTCATTGACCTCTTTTGTTTATACCTACTAATCATTTCCCTTGTTGGCTATTTATATATTTTGTCACCAATTATCTGTTTTCTATTTGCCATGCTCATAGATAGCTGAGTAGAAGGCTACTGAATGGCAGCCATTTTAACTGGTTGTTGATTGTAATTATTATACTTATCTTTCTGCTCTTGAATAAGGCTGTCATTGTCTGGTGATAGTTCGGTTTCCTACCGTCCCTTTCCATATTAGGGTTTCAAATTTTATAATAATACTTCCTGTAGGCCCTGACCCACAGAGATCACTCACCACACATCTTCCCAATAGGATTGGTTCCTTGACTACTTACCAGAACTTTAGTCATTGAGACCATAAGATGGACTTCTTGTCTCTAGGAAAAAGTCAGCAGATACATTTCAGGTCTTTTATAGTAGAACCAACATCATTGTACATCTAATTCTGTGAGCTTGTTGACTCATTCTCTAGAGATTGACAGTTTATGACTCTGTTTCATTCAACAGGAGCTAATAAATTTTTTCAAGACACCAAAAGACATATTTAAAAAACATAAGAATTATATTCTCATGTTCTTAACAGTTTTTAAAATATTTAAAGTGATCATTTATTGAGAAGATAATCCTATTCTGTATTTATGTTTTGACTCCATTGATCCAGAACCATTCTTATGCATATGATCTAAGATAGTGCTAGTACACATTACTCAATTTCTGCAGCATTTTATTTTTAAACAGATTATTCACTTAACAAAGACACTGATTCCTCTGTTAAGTCATACTGAGTGTTCACCCTAATTAGGGGTTTCATTGCCAGGTGTGAAATCATGGTTGGATAATTAAAAGAGCAAGCATTGTCTATTGTAATGTTGCCTCATGTGAGACTTTTGCATCATCTTTAAGCCAGGAAAGTAGACAACATTCTCATCAAACAAAGAAAAAAAGAGCTACTCCTATAGTTCCACAGAGTTTGGGAGATTTTGGATAGTCAATTTTCAGTCATCTGCTTTAAAATGCCTTGTTGCCTCACTATGTCTCTGTTCAGGACTCCTATTTGGCATGGTAGATACTAAAGATGAAAATTCAACATTTACTTGTGTTCTGGTACCCATATTTAGGTCCTATATGTCATGCACAGACTGATCAGTCTTCTGCTGTAGAGGATGATTTTTGTTGACCAGACCACTTTTAGATGTCACATTTTTCTTTGCATACATGATCAATTCACTTGACTTTAATCTCTCCCTTTCCAGAATAGTATTGGTGCTCAGCCACAATCACCTGATTCCATGTTTCTAATAACTACTATTCACCATCTGTCTCAAATTTCAGCATGTGTTCCATTCTGTGTATATCCCATCACGGCTCAACGCAAGTACATCTTAACATTTGTACAGCTATAGCATGCCAGGATAAATACTCACCCTACCTGAGAGAAGATGTCTTCAAGTTCTATTCAACTAGTAGTTGATTTAATTCCCTAAATACTTCTTCAATGATTCCTCAAAAAGACCAGATCAAAATCTCTCTTGATCTTATATTTTACTTCTCAGAATGAAACCATCAGCTAATCTTGTCAACTTTACCTTCAAATTGCATCCAGAGTATACCTTAGGCTTTCTTCCCTGGATATATGACTTGCAATAAGAAATCTATTGCTTATGAATTTTTGAGGAAATGCTCTCTGGAGGAACTGTTAAGCAACAAAAGTAAGCAGGAATGAAAAGTGAAAAGAGTCAGTTTGGTTTGTGTATTAGATAAAACATGGAATTGGGCAGGTCCTTAGGGGAAATTGAAAGTATAAATTATACTTTAGAATTGTTATATGTTGAGACAAAAATCTTGGCTTTTGTGCTCACATATATGCTAGACTATGACTAACTTTATATTTTAAGGCAAGCATCTCCTTAGATGACTTCTGTTAGCCAAGGACAATTTCTGTGAAAGCTTACAAGTTTAAGTCAGTATCCTCAGCACTTGCAGAAGCTTGCAGATGGTTATGTGCTGAAGGTTACAGATGGTTTCATTTAAAACTAAAGTGAATTGGGCAGAACATAGGAATGACTAACACAATCACCAAACTGAAGAAAGCTGATAGATATCTAGTGCATAAAACTGTCACTTTTCTGCATTCACATTTTAAAAGTTTTCTTTGTTTTATGGAACATTTATGCAGTCATTCATCATTTTACACCTCTTTTGGAAATGCAACCATTTGTTTTCATATTTCCTAGTTATCCCTCATTATTCTTGCTTTTTAATTTATTTTTTTCTTAATATTTAATCATTGTCCATATGACAGTCTTGGGGAAATCCACAGCCCTAATTTATCCATTTGCAATGAAAATGAAACAATAGTTGATTTTGGAATAGGACTAAAAAAATGACCATGAAGCTACTTACTATTCTTTCTAGCTTTCTGGTCAGTTTCTTTGTTCTTTTCCATGTAATTATGTTTGGCTTCAAAACTTTAAATATCATATATAGTCTACAAACCCTTAGTTTTATAACCCCACTTTATATTATAACCCATAGTCCCAAATTATTATTCATTTCTCTCCTAATGAATACCTCTAACTGGAAATCAAAAGAAATTTCAAAACCTTCTCTTTGCCTTTTTCCCCCACATATTTATTACTCATACACTATTTCCTACATAAAATAAAATATCCTAAATTTCAATTATCATAGTTCTCAGTCCAAAAACTTAAATGTCATTTTTATTTTTTCAGTCACTTCCTGATAGTCAATATTTCAGCAAATGCAAATGTCTTTACTTTGAAACAATATCCAGAAATACTCCTTCACAAATACAAATCATGGTTATCCACACCCTACAATATCCTATAATCATAACTGATTGTTTCCACAATTATTCCCACCCATTTCCTTATTTTCAATACAGCAGAGCACTCTGTTAATATTGTCAGGACAGATTATGTCAATCCTACCTATCTTTGTCCCACAATAACTTCCTACCACATTAAGAGTAAAACAAAATCTAATTTTTAGAGACCAGAGTCTCTATGTGGTAGAAAGACAATGTGATTAAGAGATCAAAAACTTAGCTTTCTGATTTCTTTGCCACTTACAACCTTTAGTCTCCAGGGCCTACATTTTTCATTTATCTAAATGTGGAACATGGAAGCATCTCCTGAAGCTGCCAGATTGTATTTACAATACATGTGACCCATGTTAAACACTAAAATCATCTTTTAAAAAAATACCAGAAATTAAGCAGTTTCATTAAAGTAATTCTTTAAAAATATTCTTTCAAAGAAGATAATAAAACAACAAAACAGCAAAATAATGTGAGTTTTTCATTGCATATTCTTCCTGCTAGCCTTATTTTCTTTATCAAACTGAGTCACAATTTTACTATTGCTCTTGAGAATTATGAAGTTTATTTTACATAATTTTCTTTCCAGAATTTAACTAATAACCTGTAAACTTTCTTTTTCAGCATTTCTGAAATTATCATTATTAAAGATTTCCAAAGAAACTGAGGCTTACACATCTCTTCAAATGCAAAGTACTCACAGGTAATGCAGTTGAAATTTTAACTTGAAAGTTATTATTCTTTATTAATCTGGGAGGGACTTTAATTTTACTGAATTATCACATGCTGACTTTCAGGAACTGAAATGGTGGATTACAGTTGGGATGATGATGCCTGTGTGTTTCTACTTCTCTTATTTCATGTAGGAAAATCACCAGAATTTGAAATAATTCTTCCCCTCTGTGGTCTTCTGTTTATTAAGTTAGCATGCTTAGAGAAAAAAATATACAAACAAGAACAACAAAACAGCCATTCCTGATGTAGGTAGAAAATTTTTTTCTGAAGCAAAATTCTGATAAGGGTTTTCAACTGCAAATGATACCAATTCAAATTTATCTGCTTATTCACTTAAAAAATAATGTGTCTCTAAAATACTCAAAAGTGTTCAGAAATATATTGTTTAGTGTCCTGAGTTCAGGGTTAATTTCTTGATTGTTCCTGCTAGTATCTCTGTCTTCCCTTCCTTTGAATCCTCATTTCATCTTCAGAGTAACTTTCATCATTGTCACAAAGAATCTATCAGCAGCATCACAGCATCTCAGGATCTGAGGTCACACACTTTATCTCTGTTATCTGTGGGAGATTGAGGAAGTCACTTCTCTTATTAGGGGAACAAAGTCATCTTTTTAGCTTGAATGGACCAGCTTAGGTCATGTGCAGTTTGTGGATCAATAACAGTCATCAGGAGAATGCTTTGTGAGATGTGGTTTAAATGTGTGTTCCTGAAACAAGTATTTGGAATGGGGTTGGGTGAGTGTCGGCAGATGCCATTCATTTAGTCTGAATCTATTTAGGGCTTACTGCAATGCCAAGGAATACTAAGGAATGTTGCTGAATACATAACAAAAATTGACAAAATCATGTCCTCAAAGAGCTTATATTTTAATTAAAAAGGCAGAAAAATAAACAATACATATTCAACATATAATAGGTAATATCAACTTAAATAATATTTACTGTATACTATGAATGTGCTACACACACACACATATGACCTCAGAGTCATGTATGAAAGTAAAATAATTGTGTAGACTTTGGGGGACTGGTAATCTCTGTACAGATGTGAAGAAAAATAGCTTTCTTTGCATTAAATAACCATGTTCCTTTATCCATATGGAAATATTCAGAGTCAAGAAAAACAAAGATATTTTGGAAAATAAAAAACTGAGGTATACCAAAGGGGTGTTCTATAAGATTCCAGTGCTTATTTTAGAGCTATATGTTGGTAAGTACGAGCAATCTAGGTGCAGGATTAAACAAATAGAGCAATGAAAGATAATATAAAATTTATTTGCATAATAAAAAGGCTAGTTCTGAAATTTCAAGCAAATATTGTAACTGGAAAACTTTAATTTAAAATTAAAAGCTGTAATTTTTTGTTTGTTCCTTTTGCTTTGCTTTTCTTCATTTCCTGCGAATCCCATTTGTTAAGCTATGCTCTCTATTCTAGCTTCCTACAAGCTATCACCTCAGGCTGAGAGTGGAAGTTGCCTCCAAAGCTCTGGAAGTTGAAAACTGTAATGCAGCATATCTCTGGCTAGCACAGCCTGCCTAAATCTTCATATGCATATTTCCTGGCTTTTGGTTCCTATAAAATATTTCTGTAGGATGATCAAACTTCCATTAAGTGTAAATTCATTTTCCCTTTTTTATATTACATTCTTATTTCTGATGTGGTTAGGTAACCAGATCTAGTTAGTTGGAACCACAGCAATCTCTGACACAAGCCCCAGTTACAAGATGGTTTAATAAAGAGTGGCTGGAGAAATAATTTTTTATTAAGATAAGAAAAATTTATCCCTTTTTTTTTCATATGTAGAAACTAGGGAGGAATTGAGAAATAAGAGGGACTTCAGAAAAAGGAGTAGAAACTCCAGTGGACTGATGGAAGAGGTCTAGGGGAGGGTGGTGTGTGGCGAGGAAGAGACTTGATGAAAGAAACGGTTCAAATAATGCTATGTACACACAGGAAATTATTAGTGCCAATCTCAGCAACACATGTGGGGAAGGAGAGAGAGACAGAAGTGATCTTGAGGAAAACACATCAAGTGCAGTGCCATATAGGTGTATGTTCCTATCACTCTGAATCTCATTATGATGTATAATTACAATGCAATGATAAAAGTATATTAATTAAAAGAAGAAAAATATTATTTTTCAAAAATAATACATACATACATAAGAATTTGCTTTTTACTTTCAGACTTTGACATCTATTAAAATGATTTATAATATTAGTTTGGTTGGTGGACCTTCATTAATTTGAGACAACTCACTAATTTGTAATGGTATATCTCTTTACATATAAGCATGCTGCATCTTTCCATTTAAGAAACATTCTTTTAGATTCTTTACTAAAGTTCTGTGGTTTTTTTAATGAATTTATGCTTCCTACTAGATTTATTTTCAGATATATTATACATTTTTCTGTCATTCAGAATGCTATTTCATTTATTATTGCATTTTTTAGTGTTTTTCTTTCCTAAAAAATATGTATTTTTGAAAACTTTATTATTGTGGATTATTTCACTGCCCTTTTAAGATGCGAACTTTTAAGACACCTCTTGCCTCTTTGACAATCCAGGAATGTTAATCTCAAGGACTTGGGAGTCATCCCTTATGAAGTAATCATCAAGAAAACAGAGTTCCTATCTCTCAGTCTCTAGAAAAGGACAGACTCTAACTTCCATTAACTACAATTAAAAAACACAGATGGATTAATCACATTTACCAACCGGAACCAAACCCAAAGTCCTCGACTATTTTTCCTGTAACACACTGAAAATAAGCTTTGGCTGGACATTTTAGAGGCAGATGACATATCCAGGCATGGGCCCTAAGACCATGTTTCTCAGGGATGAAGGGTCATCTTCCCAGGAGATTTCAGGACTTTCACAGAACCCCTCCTAAAAGGATCTGCCACTGGACTACAAGTGTGGCCCTTCTGAAGATGACAGAACCCCACCAGTCTCCTAGGTCAGAAAATGTCCTCTCGTGGTTCTGTCCATTGGCCCCACCTACTTGCCATTACTGATGTCGCTATTCAGATGTGCTGCATAACCAACTTGATGGCAACCACACTATCAACTCCTCAAGGCAGGATCCAGATGGCACATTTTTTAGGCAGACAGAATTCCTCAGAGACTGGTTTGACGAGGGTGGTGTTATGGGTCAGAATCAGCTCCAGGTCCTCCCTTGGTAAAAGTCCCAGAGAACTCATCCAGACAGTTTGACTTCGGATTCAGCATCCGCGAATAGTGAAGCAGGGCAGGTCCTGCATCTCCTTTCTTTAGAATATCAAGACACTTGCAACCAGAAATACCTCCACTTAGTAGACCATCGTTGTTTCTGGCACTCATGAGTGTGTCACAGAATTACAAATTGGAGTGTTGACAGTTTTAACCTCCTCAATGTCATTCAGTCTCGTGTATCACATAATTTTCCAGAGCATCTGGGTGGTTTAACTGTACTGTCCTTTCAAGGCCTTCATCTTCGATTCTCAGTAACTGACAGATCCAGTCTTGGCTTAGGATTACCAACTTCTGATGGCTAGTGGACCACTCTGTTTTGTTGCTGCTGCTCCTCTATCCTCTCTCACACAATTGACTTCCCGCCAGCATTGCCTGGTTCCTGGGTATCCACAAGCCTCTGATGCTGTGTCCTAGCAGATGCTACTTTTCGCTAAAGCCCTCTCCATCTCGGGTTCCACTTTATCACATGTGGTTTTCAGCCCTTCATTTTTGATATAATTATTTTTATCATATGTGTATGTTGATTGCTTTGATTACTATAATATTTTAAGGGCTATCTTTTTTTTTGTTTGTTTTTTGTTTTTTGTTTTTTTGCGGTACTGGGGATTGAACTCAGGGGCGTTCTACCTCTGAGCTATACCCCCAGCCCTATTTTTTATTCTTTATTTTGAAACCGGGTCTCACTAAGTTGCGGAGTGCCTCACTAGGTAGCTGAGGCTGGCCTCAAACCCGGATCCTCTGGTCTCAGCCTCCCGAATGCTGGGATTACAAGCATGCGCCACCACGCCGGGCTGATATCTTTTAATTCAATATTTAAACTACAACTGATTAATTGGAAATCTCTGCAGGTACTAAGCAAGCACGTTGACTGAAACGGATATTAAAGAACTGGGAACAAAGTGATTTTTGTACATAAAGAAGCTATTAAAGATTTTGAATGGATTTCTAGGATCCTCATAGTTACATTTTATAAATTTAGATACATGCATTAGTGTTCAATATTACACAAAAGAGAAAAAAGGTGGAACAATATTTTCATCATTATATATTTTCATCATTGTAACTGGATTACATTGTATATTTTTTTCTTGTGAGATTGATTTAAAATATAATATTTATAAGAAATATGTAAGATATTTTATTAAAATATGTGATTGTTCTTAGATTAATCAGATTATTTTTATGACTTCTGGAATTAATACTCAACAATCATTTGAAAAGTTCTTGAGTGTGATTTATCCATATTATGAGGGGAAAAGTTTTCAAGAACCACACAAGAGGGAAATATAAAATATATTTTCATTGTAGGTGATTTATTTTTCTTGTTTTATGCTCATTTTATCTATGTGTGAGATTTGGAGATTTCTCAAAAACCAATCATAAATTTCAGAGACATAAATATAAATTGAGTGACATGTAGTTGAAAGGAGCCATATTGTTGAAGGAATTGTGTGTGGCAGAGGTCTCAGCGCCTGAATATGAGCCCAAGTCTGAACCTGAGTATGATTCTATAGAATCTGTAGACACTGACATGACTTCCAATATAACATGAAATCTTTCAGAAAAACAATCAACAAATGCATTATTTAAGAAATTGAGTCATTAAGAATTGAAAGCTAGTCTACAGTAATTGCAGTAAATGTATAAGATTAGACATAAATTTTTGATCAAGCATCTAAAGGAATAGCTTTCTTATTAAACTTTTGAAAAGTACTGACTGCTCATTTGAATCTAAAAAACATCCTGAATGTCTCAGAATGTTTGACTCCATCGAATTTAAAGAAAATAATTGAAACACCTGGAAATAGCTCTCACTGATATATTTCACTTTTACAAAATTTTTCATAGTACCTCTCTTTTATCTTTATTCTGCTTTCTTTTATCTTTGCTCTGTTTTTTATTGTTTTGATTTATCTTTTAGAAACATAAAAACCGTAATTTTCTACATAACTTTCTGATGCTAAATAGTAGTCACAATGCAGGTGGTATGATATTTTGTTTCTTCTACTTCTTCCTAAACCCAGGGGTGACCCTTATGTACTTAAAATATGAAAAATAAATATGAAAAATGTAGTCATTAGAAATTAAAGTATAAAAAGAAAAATACAAATTAAATTAGAATACTGCTAAAGATAAAAAAAAGTTCATGTTGAAAGAAATTAAATAAATGATCAACGAATAATAATCAAAATGTTGAGATGAAAGTGAAGGATGTGTCCAGAATGCAATTTATCATTTCAAGTTAATTTTTTTACATTTCACAGCTAATACATTAAACAAAAATTACAGAAATTTGAAAACTAGCAGCAGCCAGAAGCTGTTTTCCTGATTTTAGGATTTTTGTATTTCTAACAGCTTCTGATTGCTACTTTGTTTTCTGAAGCTAAGCAAAATAAATATCTCTAATACTTTATACAATATGACTTAAAAAGTATATCTTTTGATACCTATATTTCAAGGATTTAAAAGGTTTTTTTTTTTTTTTTTTCTGTTAAGAATGAAACATCCCATTGAAGGTCTTGATTTAAGATAAGTCCTCTTTCTAAAAAAGAGACACCATGACAACTGCAAGGTTACTAATACCAGTACTAGCTAAGATGAAAGGTGTAACTCTGATCCCTGCCCCTTGATTTTTTTACTTCAGATGTATTGTTCCCAGTGTTTTCCCTTAAGATATACTTTCTTCTAGTGGAGTATCCATAGGAGCATTCCCGATTTCCTCCTATTTCAAAGAATATGCCAAATCATTTGACAAGTATTTTAAGCCTCACTATCTATCAAGTAGTAAATACTGACTGATTGATTTTGATAATTGATATAGTAAAAATATCAGAAAAAAGCAGACAATAGGTACCAAGAGAAAACAATGAATAAGGAATATACAGAGGAAGAAAAAAAGTAGGATAAAGATAAAAATAATGAAAATACATACATAATAATCAGAACATATTTATTGTAATGAAAAAGAAAACATGGTATGAATTTCTTTACTGAAAACAGTATGACAAGTGGATTTTTTTTTTTGCAGTGCTTAGGATCAAACTTTATGGCTTTATGCATGATAAGTATGCTTTTCTATTTATATTTTTATTGGTGCATTACAGTCTCACATCCTAATGTAGTTAATGGTGGTAGTGGAATACATGCACTCAGCACTTGGTGAGTTTTTCCCCAGTTCCCTCCCCACTTTCTCTCTTGGTATTCTCATATATGGACATAATATCAGTGAAATGTTTCCTTCATTAATTTTCTTGAATGCTTTAATAACAAAGTTCTAAAAGTACTAAAGTACTAAAAAGTTGTAAAAGTACTAAAGTTAAAATATTATTTCAAAAGTACTAAATTACTGAAGTTTAAAGTTAAAATATTTCAAAAAATTAATAGATTTTTCAGATCTTATTTGTTATATAATTTGTAAATCCATATTATTAATGGCATCATGAGAAAAGTATGCTCATATATATTTATGTTCTATATGTAGTAGAATTTTGAAGAATTACTGTGATTTAGAAATAACCTGAGTGCATCCTAGTAGTTAAAAAGAATGACTTAAGACAGGTTCTTTCAAATTCCAATTATGCTCCATGAGAAATATAAAATTGGATAAGAAATATCTTTATATCTCAGTGCCAGATTTTTTATCAGATAACTATTTCAGAGAAAATCTTGAATTAATGATAAGCTGTAAGATGTTACATAAAGTGCAATAATAAAAGTTGTATGTAAAAAAGAGGAATGTTTTATATATTCAGGTTTCAATGTGATGAATTCAAGGAAGAATCCAGACAAATAATCAAGGTTTTATTAATCTAGTACACTTATGGAGTATATGCAATTAATTATTAAGTTAATTATGCCAAATAAGTCTAAATCAGTTTGAATCAGTCAAATCAGTTTAAACATCAGAATAATTTTGACATTTTTTTCGTGTGTGTGTGTGTGGTAGGGATTGAACTAGGGATTGAACTCAGGGGCATTCTACCTCCGAGCTATACCCCCAGCCCAATTTTCTATTCTTTATTTTGAAACCGAGTCTCACTAAGTTGCGCAGTGCCTCACTAGGTAGCTGAGGCTGGCCGCGAACCCGAATCCTCCGGTCTCAGCCTCCCGAATGCTGGGATAACAAGCGTGCGCCACCATGCCCGGCTTAATTTTGACATTTTTAAAAGTCAACTCAGCTATGACAGAATCAATAAGCCAAATCTATAAACATATATAGTACATAAGCATACACACACATAGCATGCATACATTTATATACATATATATGTAGACATTGTTATTTAAGTTTAATTTAACATAAAGACTATTGAATTTTATTAATGTTCTTAATTTCGAAAAATAAATATTGGGCCTAGGTCATGAGAGTATAACAGAAATAAAAACACCTGTATTTTTTAATTTTCGACAGTCATGATTTCCCCAATACTACCTTGAAAATAGTAATTGCTCACATTTCTCACAGTAAGATGTGTTCATTCTCTAACTCATGTAAGAAAACATCCAATCAATAATTGTAATATTTTAGATGATAAAACACTCAAAGAATTTATTGTAAATGACTAGCAGGTATGTTACATATTGATAGGAAAAAATGTTTAATATTTTTGTGTAAATCTTATCATTTCTCTTCAATTTATCAGTTCCCGAATTTTGCATCCCTGTATTGTCCACTTGAAAACAAATTTATAGTATATACTTAACACAACAAAATTAAATGAAAGCATATGATCTTTTCTTGTAAATCATTGAAAGGCTAGTAGGAATTTGTGGTCTCAAAGCCCTCAGAGTGTTAAACTTTATGGAGTTAGCAGCAGCCCAGCAGGGATACATCTTCAAAGGTCATTTCATTTAAAAGTGATAAAAATCTGTGTTAGGAATAAAAACTGGATGGAATTCCTGCTCAGTGTGCTTGATTACCAGAGTTTGTTGTGATACACCTTTTTTATAAAAAGTAAAATCGTCTAGCCCAGTTTAAAAAAAAAAAGTGATAATATAATTTCTAGCAAATTTATTTTGTGAAAGACAAAAATCACAACAAATAATTTATTGATCTAATTTCTAATTGGCTTTTGTTTTTTTTTGTTTGTTTATTTGCAATGAATTTTACAAAATAAAATAAGAGGGACTGCTGGGTTTTGAAAGGTGGGAAAAACAGATTAATGGAGGTACAACTGATTGGTTACCAACATGTTGTTTTATTGTCTTATTTCATTTTTTTTGGTGAGACTTAAGGCAGAGGAGCACCGTCTTATTATGCTGATTTAGGTAAACTGAAATCTCTTATTTTTAGAAAAAACTATTCTATTTTGGGCTTGATTTTTCTCCTATAGTTTCAATTTGATTATGTGGCATTTAGGATGTGTGACTCAATTATATTTTGTTTCGATATTCTGGGGCCTAGTGCAGAAGTTTGGTCAAAAATAATGAATTCCTTTAATTTTGTTTAAGATTTGTTTTCACGAGTATAATTTTCTGTTTTATATTAGAAATATGATTTTTTAACTGTCTGTTTATCAGCAGGAACTTATTTTCCCAAAGGAAAAGTATAATTTACAAAGCTGAAATATCTATTTAGTGCTTGTAGAATTTAAATAAATGAGCTGGCAGTGGTGGTGTATGCTTGTAATTTCAGTACTTGGGAGACTGAGACAGGAGGACAACAGGTTTGAGGGTGACCTCAGCAACATAGCAAGACTCTTAGCAACCTAGCAAGACTCTATTTCAAAAACAAAAAATATAAAGGACTGAGGGTGTAGCTCAGAGGTAGAATGCCCTTGTGTTTAATTCCCAGTACCACAAAAAATTAAAATTAAAATAATCGATGAATCATCATATATACATTTTTTGTCTTTATATGTCACCCTCTTAAATAATGTGAAAAATTGAAAAAAGAAAAGGAACTTTATGAATAGTGGAAGGAGACCAGGGGATAAAGGAGGAGAGGGGGAAAAGGAAGGAAACAGACTAAATATTGGTACTTTCATATATCAAGGTATTACGACAAACCTTACTAGCATGTACCAGGAAGGAGGGGGTAGTGAGATGGCATTAGGAGGGAAACCCACCAAGAGATGTTGCGCGTGTATATGAATGTATTACTTTGAGTCTCACTACAATTTACAATTTAACACCAATAAATGTTTTAAATAAATAGTTTTATCCTCTCAGACAAGAATGTAAGCATTATGTATATTCTTGGACCTTTCCTACAGTTAAATATATATATTTTTTAAATTTCCTTAAGTAGACTATAAATTTCTCAATAACACAGAAACTGCTTCATGTGTTATTCAACAGACTTGGTCATCCTCATCATTAAGGATGGACAGGTTTTAGTGTGATGCAAACGAGTACCAAAATCACAGTCACTTTCTAGTCCAAAGGTTTATTTTTAGATATAAGTTGGGTGCATATGGCAACAATTGATTCTGGTCTGTGTATTTTTGCTAACATCACTTCCTGTTTCTTCACAGTCCTCTGGGCAGGAGTGGCCAGATTTCAGTACACAGGATACATTTAACAGCAGGTATGATATTGTCTTATATTAGTGCCCACATACCACTTGCCCAAATCTAATCCAAGTTTTTAATGGATAGCCAGGAAAGCTGAACAATATATAAGAAAATGTGGAATTTTGGAGAACACTACCCATCTCTGACACAATTATTCCAATAATTAAAATAGAACATATTTGTATGATTTTTACTAAAGACAACCTCTGTTTCTTGTGTTTTGCATATTTTTAACCACTAATCTCCACTTAACTCTGTGAGATAAATACTACCAAATCCTTCATCTTGTGTTCAGAGAGGATAATTCTATCACAAACAACCCAAAGTCTCAGTTATCCATAGCTTCATATGGTAAAAACATATTGTTCTTTCATATTATGGTGAGCTGCCTATGGCACTGAGAAGCTTCTTCTCCAGGCAGTCATTAAGGATATTTGCCATTTTCTATCCTATAACCTTATTTATTTCCTTTTTACATATTGATGGAGAATAAAAAAAAATAGGCACTGGTCAGTTTTATGAGCCAAGCCTGAAAGAGTTGTGACCACTTTTCTCATTTTACCACTTTTGAACAGATTCACCTAGACTGATGTGAATGTTTATGACACACAGAATATACCTGAACTCCAAGACAGGTAAAACAAAGGTAGTGATGAATTCTGGGAGTTGTCTCCACACTGCACAATTTAATTTGGAACCCAAGGAAAAGGGAAGATAAATAACTTCTTCCAATTCTCACAGGTAGAAAGTGACAGAAAAGAACTTCATCTTCTGTGCTTTTAATCTGTTATACTCATGAAGCATATTCTAAATGAATGACTATAGAACAGATAAAAGAAAACTTTACTGAGAATTCAGAAGTGACTTTTTCTCAATAAAACTTTGTTAAATAACAATTTATGATTTACTCAAGATTTTTAACATAAAACACTCCTTTGTTTGGTTGCCTCTTTGCCATAGCTCCTTAATAGCTGGATCTTGAGCAAGGCTCAGTCTGTTGGAGTCCTGCAAGGCAGATGATTCCAAAAGAAGGAATGTGTGGCATATCCCACTTTGCATTATTATATTCTGGAAATTTTGGGTGCTTTGGGTTTTGCTTTTACATTAATTATAAAGGAAAATTTCTTAGAAACACGTGGCCTGACAGATACTGATCTCTTAGCTGAAAAAACAGTGCCTTGAGACAACTCATAAGAAATTCATTAACCACATACAAATATTAGTCAGGAAATGGGCTTTGCAAGCTTAGTTATTAAACAGCCTTATGTTCCCTCTTAGCATGCAAGAATAGAAACAAAATAAATAAGCCAAAGAGATTTAGGTCTACTATTTTATCTATGAGTAAAGAAGGCTTTAAGACAGATAGTCTGCCAACTTCCACCTTGTCTCCCTGGAACTTCACCAGATACATTAACTCTCTAGCTGCCAGAGACAAAGAAAAGAACACTGCTTAAAGGAGCTAAACAAATGGTAAAGATTTAAATTAATGAATAGAGGCTATTCGTTAACCTTTAACACTGCTTTGTATTAAAATAATCTTTATATAAATATTTTATTTTGTAATCTTTACTGTTTTCTTAATCCCATTAAATGTCATGGGAAATGGCTTTTCTAGTTAAAGATGTACCTACTCAACCTTTAGAAAAACAAGACTGTAAAAATTCCTGTTCTATATGCCTCACTGCAAAAAAGATACTATTTAAAAAACAGCTACTAACAAGCAATAAACAGACACTTCAACACTGCATGCAGTGTGAGCATTTTCTCATGACCTCGTCTCAATCCATACCTATCGAAGGACCCCGACCCCACTGCCTGGAGGGCTGGACCCCCACACCTCTTGATAGCAATTTAATATCACCACTAAGGTATTACTTATGCCTATTTTAATATTACAATGCTGGGAATATTTTTGATATATATTCATTTTATATTAATATAATGCTTCTACCCCAGTTACAATGCTTAGCTATATAGCCTTGCATCTGTCATTCACACACACACACACACACACACACACACACACACACACACACACATTCACATCTATTCACCTTCATCTGTTTTGGCAATACCCTTTAGAATACACACAGGAAAAAAAAAAACAGCCCTCATTTTCTCTACTCAATTCAGAAAGTCCTTTCAGAGAACAAAACCAAAGGAAAAAAAATTAAAGAATTATAACAGAAAAAAAGATGGATAATTGAACTCTCCTACTTTACCTTTGGAGGAAACTACTCTTTCTTTTTTTTTTTTTTTCAAGGAAATGGAGAACACCTGAACCTGGATGGAGGATAACTTTCACATGGTATAGAAAATAATTTTTAAAATATCTCATTTGTCTGCATTAACTGGCAATGAAACTGCTATACTGTTAATGGTCTGTGAATCTTTAATTACAGATAAATGTTCATGTTAGTATCCATCCTCAGGGCAAAAATGCAAACTCATTATACCACAAGAGAAGCAAAGAAATGAATTTATGCTTTAATGAGCTGTGGAGTCTTATTATTCATTTAATATGATATGACACTTTGACTTTGTACTGGAAATAGACTGGGAATTTGAGGTCCAATTTGTATTCGGGGAAATTGTTTACTCTGGAAATTTATCCAATGATTAACCATTTTTTCTTTATATCTTGAACACTTCCTTTCATCGTTTTTTCTTTTTATTTTTAATTAGTTTAAAGTAATTATTGGGCAATTCAGCATTAATTTTGTTTCTAATCTTAAGGGAAATTATTCATGGAAAAAATTTCATATTAAGTTTGTCATTTTACTGTGACTGTGTATTTAGCTATCCTTATAAGAACAAGTAAAATCAGGATTAACAATTGACCCAAATGATAATGTCCTGTCCATCTAATGAAGTACTTTTTATTATGTAGCATCACTAGATTTAATTGAGCATTTAATTCATAGTTTGGCACTGTGCTATTTGCTTGATGATTTATATCCAGTCCTTATGCTAAAGTCAGAAGATAGTGTTCACCTAAATGATACATCAAAATTTATACTTTTGAAAACAAGAAATCAAATATGGCTAGCAGATATGTTATTGTACTTGTTTTTAACTATTGTTGTTTATGTTCCAGGTGAGATACTTGTGGAAAAAATAAATAATGACAGCCAATGAACTATTTGTTTGATAAATAAAGAATACATTTATTGCTATCATAAAATGAAAAATGAAAAATCAAATGTTATTTGAAGGGCTACAAATGTTAAACATCAATCAAAATTTTATTTCTATTAGAAGGTAAAACTTAAACTTCAAATATATAGCAATAGTTCTATAATAATGACTACTATTTGAAGCTGTAGGGAAAAAAGAATATTATTGCTTTTTCTTAAAAAAAAGAATATTTTTTTTCTTTACTGGAAACTTACTTTACAACAGATACATGGATTTGCAACTTCAAATATAAGTGGAGGTAGTTAGCACTAAAGAACAAATTCAATCCTAAGACACTAATAATTAACATATAGATAAGAGTGGGTATGATAGAAGAGATAATATGAGGCATTTGATGTTTTATGCATTGCATAGTTATCATCCTGTTTAAATCAAGAACTGATGTAATGAGTTTAAGTATATTTATTCATTCAGAATGTATTTATTGAATTTATAAGTGGGACTGCTATGAAGTAAGAATTACAGCTG
The DNA here is from genome assembly GCA_004027655.1 of Graphiurus murinus. Classification (NCBI taxonomy): domain Eukaryota; kingdom Metazoa; phylum Chordata; class Mammalia; order Rodentia; family Gliridae; genus Graphiurus; species Graphiurus murinus. The sequence goes on from PVLC010009386.1 coordinate 34,244, forward strand.
TAATGAAATACATCCATTCTAATCTACCTTTATGACATGTAAAAATTCCCAAGATAGTTATTTATTTTAACTTTTATGCTGTATGAAAGAGAATTTAAAGATGCTCGGATATATTTTTGATGTCATGTACATATCAAGGAAAACATTGATGAAAAATGCAATTTAAGGGGTCACTTTGAAATTTGTATATTTAATTACAGCACCCTCCCCACTCCCCCTTTCACATACATGATATTGAGATTGACATTGGTATTCTTACATATGTACATAGAGTCAATGGAAGTGTTTCCTTCATTGATCTTACCTCTTCCCCACCCCTTTCCCTAGACCTCCTCCCTGGTTCCACTGGAGTTTTTCAACCATTATTTGGAGTCCCTCTGGTATCTCAGTTACTCTCTAGATTCTGCATATGAGTGAAAATATATGACACTTCACTTTCTGTGACTGGCTAATCTAACTCAATATAATATTCTCCAAGTCCATCATTGTCCTCCAAATGACATAATTTTTTTTCATTATTGCTTAGTAGAATTCCTTTGTGTGTATATTCCATAATTCAGTGATCTGTTGATGGATACCTATATTGGTACCATATTTATCTATTGTGAATTGTGCTGCTATAAGCATAAATAGGCAAATATTAATGTAATATTCTTATTTCAGTCCTTTTAGAAAGATACTCAGGAGTGGTATAGCTTGATCATATGGTGGATCCATTTCCAATTTTCTGAAGAATCTCTACACTGATTTCCATAGCAGCTATACGAATTTGTGATACTTTTACCAGGAAAAGTAAGATCTCTTCTGGAAATAGAATTATAGACAGAAATTTTATGTATTTGATTATTATTATCAGTGATGATACATATAATGAGTAGTTTATTAAATACATTTTGCTTTTGTATCAGTCAGAAAGAGATATTAAATACTGATATAACCATCAATGCATTTCTCATTTCATACCTAAACTACTTTAGAAGAGCATTTATTGTTTCTTGATTTCTTGATGACATATAGACCAATGGAACAGAATAGATGGCATAGAAACAAACCCACACACGTATATTCAATTGATTTTTGACAAACAGTATTTATTGTTGCTTGATTTCTTGATGACTGCCATTCTAATTGGGATTATATGGAAGTTCAGTGTAGTTTTCATTTGCATCTCTCTGATTGCTAATGATTTTTAACACTTTTTCATTAATTCATTGGACATTTGTATTTTTTCTATTGTACAGGATCTATTTACTTCTAATGCCCATTTCTTGATTGGATTATTTTTCTTATCATTAAATCTTTTAAGTACTTTGTGTATTTTAGAAATTAGTCCTCTATCAGAGTAATAGATGGCAAAGACTTTTCCCCATTCTGTATGCTATCTCTTTAGACTCATGATGGTTTCCTTCGATGCACAGAAAAATTTTTAGCTTAATACCATCCCACTTATTTTTGTTTTAATTTCCTAAGCTTTGGGGGACTTATCGAGAAAGTTTCTACTTGTGCTTATATGTTGGAGGATTGGACCTGTGCCCTCTTCTAGTAATTTCAGTCTCTGGTCTAATTTCCAGGTCTTTGATCCATCTTGATTTGAATGTTGTGCAGGGTGAGAGGTAGGAATTTAATTTAAATTTTTACAAATGGATAGGAAGTTTACTCATTTGTTGAAAAGGCTTTGTCTCTAATATATGTGTTTGGCACTTTTGTTGAAAATCAATTGGATATAAGTGTGTGGGTTTGCTTCTATATCATCTATTCTGTTCCGTTGGTCTATATGTCTGTTTTTGTGCCAATACTTGCTGTTTTTGTTACTATAGCTCTGTAGTATAATTTGAAGTAGGAATTTGGATGCCTCCTGCATCAAGTTTACTCTATTTTAATAACATTTTCATTGACATTATTATTGAGAATTACTTTTCTATACAAATTTAACAATTTTCTGTCAATATTTTTAATGCCAACAAGTATTATTTCTATAAGAAAATAATTAAATGCTCTATCATTAACTTGTCTTTGTTTTACTTTCCTCTTTATTTTTCAGTAGAAAAATATTAACATTACTTATTTATAATTTTCCATATTTTAATGTGTAATTCATGGCCATGTTATTTTCCTAAAATGACATTTATTTTAGCTAAATCCCATCCATTTTTTGTAAGAAGTAATTATGTTGAGTTTTGATTAATAATGATGCAAAATTTTCAAATTCCAGAATTATTTTATTATTTATTATTTAAATTATTGTATTTAAATTTTGTGGTGAATTTTACTTCTTTAATAGTTGGATAATGACATTTTTTCCATTTTTGATGTGATGATTACGTTGATGGCCTAAAAATGATAAACTTTTGTATATATCTGATATTGATGAAGTATCTTCCAAAATCTATATACTGTTTACATACTTTATTGTGTGTGTTTATTCATTTTTACATGATCGAATTTTGTTTTTTGTGTGTGATACTGAGGATTGAGCCCAGGGGCATTCTACCTCCGAGGTACATCCCCAGCCCTATTTTTTATTCTTTATTTTGAAACATGTCTCTCTAAGTTGCAGAGGGTCTCACTAAGTAGCTGAGGCTGGCCACAAACCTGGATCTACCTGTCTCAGCCTCCCAAGTACTGGGATTACAAGTATGTGCCACCATACACAGCTGTCTTGCTAAATTGCTGAGGGCCTTGCTAAATTTCTGAGGCTGACCTTGAACCTGTGATCCTCTTATCTCAGCCTCCCATGTACTGGTATTATAAACATGAGCCAGCAGACCCTGCTACCCTTAAATTCTTAAAAGTGTTTTATATAATAATGAATTCTAGTTTCATATATTTTCTCTGGATGCTATTATCTTTATCTTCTGCCATCTAACTCTCTATATGATATTTTGTTGTCTTCAATTTCCTTTATTATTTTACATGTAGTTAAATTTAATAATTTTCTCATATGGGTTCTGTATTTGCTATCTTTTTTGAAAAGCAAAATTTCATGCTAAGAATGTCAAAACATACAATATTATTTTTTGTTTTCTGTTTTTAAAATATAATTCAACTGTTTCTCCATATATGATTCCAATTTATCCCGTCATTTCTCACCAATAAAGTAATTGTTTCACATGGGTTTGCATTACAGGCTTATCATGCATTGTTTTGGTAGATACTTAGGTCAGTTTCCTACTTGTTTAATTCTGATATTTATATAACCATATGAAGTTGATGTTATTTGAATTTTTTTACCAAAAGTTGATAATTTTAATGGTTCAAACAAACATTTGTCTTATAGTATTCCTACCTAACTAGACAATTAGATTACATTTATTTTTTTCTTAAATAGTGTGTGTGTGTGTGTGTGTGTGTGTGTATACCAAGCCACACTAAACATTTTCTAGTTTAGAAAAATATAATAGTCTGCTTGAATATTCTTCCATATAAGTTTAATGTGTATTTTTCCATTGAAATCACTCCTTCTGGAATACATTCAGGTTATATAATATTTAATGTTGGTATTTGAAATAGAAAACATTATAAAAATAATTTACTACAAAACATATTTTAAATATACTAAAATAGTTTAATACATTATAATATGCTTTTTTAGTCATCAATTATATTTCTTCCTATATTTGAGCATGCCCCCTGCCTATGTATAGTTTGAAGTAATTCATTTGAATGTTCTTCAAATCCTATAATTGCAGTCAGGGTTGGACTTAACTTTGGCATATGAGTAATGAATGTTGAAATTGTGGAATATTTTGGAATAACTTATTTTAATAGTCCTATTATTTTCTACCTCAAAACTCAAGCCATTTTTACTGATAAATATTTTAATACTGAATTAATCTTAAATATTAGAATATAATTGATTTATTTCAGTATCAATTAGTATATTACTGTGTTTGGCGTTACTAACAGGATATGTTTGACAATATCAATGATTTTTACTTATCTATTTTATCTTTTTCTTTTCATTATTTTAGTCATATATTTGACAAAATTTGTCAATATATATTCATTTTGAAAAACTAGAATAAATTATTTTTCTTTTCAGAGTCATTTTAAATGACATCAAATGTATTACTCCTGAATATTTGAAAAACTTTAACAATTAAAACTATCGAATTTTGGTAATTTATGAAAGATTATATTTAAATCAATAGTATACTTCAAATCATAACAAATATTTTATTGAATCTCAAATATTTGTAATTTTGTAAAAGTTTTCTATGACTTCATCCTATTTAATGAATACATGTATATATATATACATATATATTTCTGTTCTAGATCTGTAGAGATTAATTTCCAAAGCACTTTCACTTACAAAACTTTGTCAGTGCTTCCTAGTCTTAATATTTTAGAAGAGAATTAAGAGCCTGACATTTAAAAAATGTTTTCTCTTCTTTCAGTTCCCTATCTCTTCTGACCATAATAACCTAGAGCATGATTTCCCATATGTAAATGAATATTGACTACCTATAATGACAATCCTTGTTCTAGGCACTAAAGACAGAGGAATGTTTAAGAAGCAACAGTTGCTTTCAATAACCTTACATTTTCCTGGAAGTTAAACAATTATGATAAAAACAAGTGAACAATATTGATAATTGTATATACTAAGAATTTTTCTATCAATGTTAATCAGCTATATTGGTCTGTAATTTTCTTTCTTTGACATATCTTTATTTGGTTTTGTTATCCAGGCTTCATAAGATGAATTTGGAAATATTCCATATCTTTCGATTTTATGGAATAATTTTAGGGGTTCATCTTCAAAGGTATCATAGAATTCAGCAGGGAATACATTGAGTCCTGGGCTTTTTTTAGTGGAAGGCCTTTTATGGTTATTTCAATTTCAGTGCTTACTATTGATCTGTTTAAGTTTTCTCTATCCTCTTGATTCAGTTTAGGCATGTTATATGTGTCAAGAAGTTTGTCAATTTCTTTTAGATTTTCTGATTTATTGGAATATAATTTTCAAAATAGTTTCTGGTGATCTAGATTTCCACACTGCCTATAGTGATATCGCCCTTCTCATTTATTGTTTCATTAATTTGGATAGTTTTTTTTGTTGTTATGTTGGCTAAAGGTTTATCAATCTTATGTTTTCAAAATCAACTTTTTGTTTAATTGATCTTTTATACTCTATTTCATTTTTCTTTGCTCTGATATTATTTCCTGCATTCTCCTGTCTATGATGTTAGTTTGGTTCTGATTTTTTAGGACTCTGAGATGCGTCATTAGGTTGTTTATTTGGAATCGGTCTGGTTTTTATTATTTTATATGAGCAGTCAATGCTATACATTTTTCTCTTAAGACTGTCTTCATAGTTTCCTGGAGATTTTGGTAAGTTGTCTCTCCTTTTTCATTTTGTTCTAGAATTTTTAATTCTTCTTTCCTATGTCCCCTATGACCCAGTACTGATTCAAGGCATGCACTTCAATCTCCATATATTGGTGTAGTTCCTCTGTATCTTATTGCTGTTGACTTCTAATTTTAGCCCATTATTATGTGAGAAGATATAAGGTGTTGTATTCATTTTTAAAACTGAAAATACGTGCTTCATGGCCTAGAATATGGTCTATTTTGGAGAAAGTTCCATTAATGAACAGATGAAAAGAATGTGAATTCATTTCTTGTTGGGTAAAATATGCTATAAATGTTTGTTAGGTCCATTGGTTAATGGTAATTTTCATGTCTGAAGCATCTATTCATCTCCTGTCTGGATGATCTTCTTAATACTGACAGGCATGTGTTGAAATCTCCCAGTATAATTGTACTGAGTTTTAAGGTCTTAAGGTTAAGTACTACTTTTTTTTTTTTTAAGTAGGTGTACTAAAATTTGGGAATAAAGATTTGCTATCATTATATATTCTTGTATTGTTGTCTTTATTAATAGGAAGCAACCTTTTTTGTACTGAAAATTATAAAATGATCATGCCTGAATGGCAAAGTAATGTCTTAGCAGTGGAGAAAAAAAGAGTTTCTCCAGAAGGTAATAGTTGTGAATAAAATGGGAAAGGAATCCATGCATAAATCAGAAAGATATATCTCTAAAACAAGAAACAAGAGCAAAAGCATTGAGTTGAATGTGAAGAAGAAAGATCCAAGTAAGGTAAACTTAACAAGTTTAACAGGAAATTGCATTTAACAGATGGCTCTGTCAAAACTGAACACTATTCCCACAAATCTTATAGAGATTGGTTTTGTGATTTAGATAATTTGATCCAGATATTCTGCCATAAAACCAACATTCAAAATCAGGTTTTTTACTTCATCTATCTTTGTTCTGTCTGGATTCCCTTTTTGTACATTCAAGTATTATTTCAATAGTTAAAAAATAATTCCTAGGACACCTAGAACCTTGAAGACTATTCAATTCTTGGAATAGATCAGGATGCCTTTTTTTTTTTTGGATATAGCTCAGATTTTCTGAAGGAACTTTACAGAAACATTCAGTACTTAACTGAAGGTTCCTCAAATTTGTCTGTGTGCATTCTTTACTGTATGATTTTAGAACATATATTTCTCTGTGTCCTTAAACCTTTTGATCATTTGGGAAAATCCTGCCATTACTACTGAGATCTTATCTCTTTTTCCTGAGTTTTTTTGTAGGCTCCTTATATTCTTTTTGTTATAAAAATATTCAGTTTCTAAAATCTTTCTAATAACATTTTGTAGAGTAGAAACGTCTAGGCTTTAAACATTTTTCTCTATATGTATTCTTTATATAATTACATTATATATAAATCTTTATATATTTCTCTCTCTCTCTCACACATACACACACACATATATCTATATCTATCTATATCTATATCTATATATATATATATTCTTTTATTCTTAAATATTTTCCCTCTAAAACTTTATTTTCTGGTTAAATCTATCCAGATTCTTATTTAAGATATTAAATTTTCTCTTAAGACAACCTCTTTCTTCTGCCACTCTGGTTAATCTTTCTTTTTTATTTTTATTATAATAAATTACATGCTATAATTATGCATAATAGTGAGTTGCCTTCTGATGTATTTGTATATGTATATAATAAATTGGTCTAATTTTCAGATTTATTTTTCTATAGTATTTGTTCAGATAGAAAAGCTGAGTTCCTTTATTTTTTAACTTTTTAATAATTCTACTTTAAGGAAAATATCTTTTCTCTGCATTCCTTCATATATGAAGTAATTTGATAAATGTTGTTTTACCTCAACTTTATTTCAACATTAAAAACTACTTCTTTTCAATAAATGATGTATCTTAATAAGAAATATCACCTTCTAAATTCTGCGTTTTCTTCATAAAACGAAAATTACAGAATATGTGGGTGGGTAAAGGTGAGAACTTTAAGCATGAGTTCCTAAGGATGGACTCTCATTTGTGCTTGATACCACTGTGTGGAAAACAAAAATCATTGAAATTTCAAGACCACAGCTCTTACTCTGTAAGCCTGGATGGGAAACAGCAAAAGCATCAAATGCCACTCTAATGTAATATGTAAAATACCTTTATAGAGAAAGGTTACAAAATATATTATCTGTCAAATACAGCAATGCCCATGCCTGTTTCCAAACACCTGTGGTTAAAACCTTGCTTGTATGTAGACTTACTCCTTTACATAAAAATTACCCACTTCTTTTATAAGGACTAAACTACCATATAGACCTTCCTCAAATTTCCTTAAAGGCCCTAGTGTAAAGATTAATCTAAAATTTACGCCCTGGTCAGTAAAGGTGAGGATAATTTGATCACTAATTTTAAACCTTTTTTCAAGTGTTCTGACCTCCCACCTCAGATATTTATGAATATCAGGGATATATCATAATTTTCTCAGTCTCTCTGTCTCTCTCTCAACAATTTTGGGAACATCTGTGTACAAGACATAGATGCAAAAGAGCTTAGCATAAAAATATTCTTTAAACTAATTAAAAATAAAATAATATATTTTAGAATATATGGAATAGAGGCAAGGACCAAAGGAGAATATTGACTTTATTTATCATCATCCTTAATTTTCAAAACCAGAGTTACCACTTCTACTTTCTAGTTGATTATCTTAGCCATCTAGGTATTATACTTACCTTCAAATGTTCCCAGAGTCTTTTTTTAAAAAAAATAAATTACCTTTGTCTAATTTAACTAAGTAAATTAATCTTTTTTCTTAAACACATGTATTATTCCTCCTTATTTTTCTTTCTTCTTAACTCAGTTTTTCCTTCTATTTGTTTTATAGATTCATTCAGCATTTTAATTCCAATGTCACATATATTTTATAGCAGCTTCAATTATATTTTCACTTGTAGCTCTGTTCACAATAAACTCTGAACTCGAATTTTTATTTATTTATTGAAATCATATTTTGTATTTACTCATACTAATGACACTTATCTTCTGTGATATTATTTATTTTCTTGAAACATCTTCAGACTTTGTTAACCTTTATTATTATTTCTTGGTATTTCTATGTATTCAATTTATATTATTTACCTTTTGTTTTATCATTGTTAAAGCATTTTATTTTGAAGTATTTATTAACTTTAATTTTGGAATTCCTATGTGTAGAATTTTTATTATTTATTTTTTATCATTTTTTATTGTGGGGTTATATCTACCCACTTCTTCTATTTCCTCCAAATCATGCAGAAGGTATCTCCCTGGATATATTTGTGAATTTTAGTTTATGGGTTAGACAATATTAATTTTTAGTTCAGTTCAATGGTTCAGCAACCTATGAGAGCTAGTAAAGAAAGTAACCTGGGGAGGATCTAGGTAAAAGAATGTTGCTTCTTTACAATGCACTGATTCACAACTCATTTATTCATTTATTCAACAAGTAGTTATTAAACAGTTACATGTTCCAGATATTCTATGTGTTTTAGAAGAGCAATAAAAAAGACAAAATTGTACATTCTACTGAGAAGATATAAAAATAATAAAATATAGTGAATCTTAGAGATAGGTGGTGAGGAGAAAATTAAGATGAAAGAATATATGGTTGTAGCAGATGGCATTTTTCAAAGATAGCAGTAACTGTGTCACTATTCTATATGCTATTTTACAAAGTGATGCCACCTTCTAGACTAAAAAGTGGAATGTAGGCCACATCATTTTGAATCTTGGTGTATTGAAGACTATTCTAAACCAAAGAATAGAGTTAGCATGAAAATAAGTGGTTTTGCAGCTGTGTCCACGACAAAAAATTTCACTTTTTTCACTGGAATACCAGCTTTTGGAGCACTATGTCACCATAGAAGAAGTCTGATTGTTCTACAGTTTCTATACTATGAGCAAGATCAGGAGAAATGAGCTGTAGATTCTTGTTTTGTTTGAAAATCTTAGCAAAAAAGCCAGGTATATGACTGAGAATACAGCCAGATAATGTCCTCCCCTTGTGATCAAGTCTCCACAGCTATCAATAAACCACTCTACACTTACTCTTTTCAAATTACTGGTCCACAGAATATGCTAGTTTAAGAAAACAATGGTTTTATTCCACTATGATTTGGGTTGGTATATTGCAATAGGAACAAGGAAGTGGATTAGACAGATGACCAGGGAAGGATCACATTTGGGTAAAGTTTTAATTGTCTATCTGATATCCAAGTGGCGTTATCAGCAAAGTTTAGGGGAAATATTCAGGCTCAAGAGAAGCCACTAGTGACATTCCCTTGGGAAATAAGATGTAAAAGTGAGTGTTCTAAAAGTTATTCTCTTACTATTCTCAGTGCCTTTTCACATATTCAGGAAGGAAATTTGCTTTTCAGCTCCTATCACCTTTTTTATTGTATCTATGGTGTGCTTTATTTTTATATTTATTTATTTATTTATTTATTTATTTATTTATTTATTTATTTATTTATTTGTAGTGCGTTGTAATTATACATCTTGATGCAGCTCATGGTTATAGAGATATACATGCACACAGTACTAATTGAGCCCGACCCCAGTTCCCACCTCACCTTCCCATGCCCGGCACAGTGATTGGTTTGATTAGTTTGTGTCTGTACATCATGTCCATTGAGGTTTTTTCCTCTTCAAGTCTTCCTCCCCCCTCCCATCTCCCTCAGTTAGTTACTCTTGTTTATTCCACTAAGGGTTCTCCTCCTTTGTCTGGAGTCCCTGCTATGTCCCAGTTTCTCCCTAGTTTCTGCATATGAAGGAAAACATTTGACTTTTCACTTTGTGTGACTGACTAAACTTAATATAATCTAGTTCCATCCATTTCCCTGCAAATTATGTAATTTTGTTATTTTTTATGACTAAGTGAAATTTTAATCCAATCATCTGTTGATAGACATCTTGTCTGGTTCCGTAGTTTGACAGTTATGAATTGAGCAACTATATATATATATATATATATATAAATATAATTGCATATGTTCATGTTTTCTATTGAGAATAAATTTTATAATTCTGAAGGAAAAATAGCAAGATGAATTTGTACATAGCACTATATAGAATAGTTGTGAATCTTATAATTCCATTTCATAGACTGTAGAGTTTTTCACCTATACCATTTTATTTTCAGTGTGTAAAAAACCATTCCCAAATTTTGTGACTTAAAATCATCCACCCAGCCAGGCTGGGTGGTACAAACCTATAATCTCAGAATTTGGGAATCTGACACAGGAGGATGGCAGGTTCAAGTATAGCCTCAGCAAATTAGTGACACTAAGCAACCTAGCAAGACCCTGTTTCAAAACAAACAAACAAAAATAACAACAACAATAAAAGTCTAAGGGTATAGCTCAGAGGAAGACTGCTTATGGGTTCAATCTCCAGTATAAATAAATAAATAAATAAATAAATAAATAAATAAATAAATAAATAAATAATCAGCCACTCTGTGATTTATTAACTTGTCCTCATAATATCTGGGGCTTGAGTGATCTGTGTTGGGCCCTACCTATGTTGAATGGCCTTGCTCAACTATTAGTAGTTTGTAGGATCACTGGTGTCTGAAGTTTGGTCAGGGGTATTTTCTAGCCTGAGACTGACTGAGACACTTCAACTGGTACTTCTGATGTTACCCATTCTCCTTGTAAGCACAATTAGGCATGTGTAAGCTCTTTTTGTGGAATTATAAGTATATCAAAAGCTAGTAACTACAAACTCATAAACTTTCCAAGAAACTGCTGATGTCAGGTCATATTGACCAAAACAAATCACAAACTGAGCATAGAGACCAATTCTGACACCTAGGGACTGAGACTTTCTCACAGCGAGAGAACATTGAAAATTTACACAGAAAAACAAAACAAAACAAAACATAAACAGAAGAATTGGTAAAGAACTTGGGTAACTAAAGCAGTCTACACAAAATTTATTAGTACTAATTCTGTCTTCTTAAATTTTCTTGTCCATTCTTGTCTCCAATTTCTTTTGCTTCATCATATTATTGTGTTGTTTTAACCCAAACATAACTAGTTTTATTGAATATTAAGGTATAAATTTTTCACAATAAACTCACATACAATTCCCCTTAGAGCTAATTCCATTTTAATTGTGTTAATTAAAATGTAGAAAAGTAAATGTTTAAAAATCAGTTAATGATTTATGAAGATTTGTGGGATTTCTAGAGTTTTATCAAATATTTTCATATCTTCTTGGATGCAAAAATCCTACTTTATTTATGATAATACCAAAACAGTGTTTTAAAGTCAGATTTTGGTAGTTCTATTAAGCAAAACAAGATAAAATAAAACATATGCAAGGTAGATTTTATGTTTACTATTGCCACTGATTTGTAACTGTGTGAAAACATGTAAAAGCAAACAAATATTCTCCTGCTATGTGTCTTCTCATTTGGCAATTCATAAACCAAAAAAAGAGAAACAGATTAAAGAATATATATAATCTGAAGTGTTTATTTTTGTGACACAACAAATGTAAGCATAAACAAATGTCTAGGACTGCCCATCTTAAATGTAATTTATTGCATATTAAGTACTAAAATTTGAATAATTATGTTACTTCATAATTAGCATAATAATATTAATATTTCTAGATGTCAGATTTACATGGCTGAGTAATGTATTTTCCAATTTTAGTGGATTATATGTCATTTTATAGTGTTTTTTTCCAACAATAACATAATATGATAGATTTACTCTGCTTTATACTATTTACTAGATGTCTCTGAGGCATAGTTTAAAGATGTGCTGTGTGCAATAGATGTATAAATGATTTGTTTACATTGCTCTATATAAATGATTTGTTTGCTTAATGTCTTGGAAATTATTTGATGTATTATAGCTGTTGATACTGTTGTCATCAGATTACTATAATAAACAAGATCTGTTTGTAATTTAGTCTCATAATTCCCATAAAACAAATGCAGGTAATTTTATCTCCAATACTTTTTATATTAATGACACATATCAAATTCTTATTAATGCATTACATTTATGTTATTTTAGTTCTCCCTTATTAAATTTTCCCAAAAATATGCATTATTTTAAACAAGAAAATGTAATATATGATATGAGAAATATCTATGCATATCCTACCAAGATGTAAGAAAAATTAATAGCATTTTAACATGTTTGGAACAGAATTATTATTTTAAAAACATAAAATATATAAATGACATTATACATTCAATGATTCTTCACTGAGCCACCACCTGGTATTGGTGTTTATATAATGGAATAAAATTATAAAAGTTTTGTTATGTATGTATATATTTTCATATTATGTTTTTTCCTTTAAACTACAGAAATAAACTTACTTGTACATCTCATGTTGCAATTTACTGGTTTTACTAATTTATTTCCAAAGTTAACCTGAACCACAATGTTTTTGCTGTATATACATAGGACTAGATTTGTTCAGTCTTTTGTGAACACCTTTCACACTCACTAACTGTATGAAATATCTATTATCGTGTAATAATTTTCTCAAGTGTAACTGTTAAAAGAATAAATATTCTATCAATTTCTAAAGGTAAGGTGACCAGGCAAGGCTGAACTGGGTCCTCAGCTGTCTCTAGGTCCCTCCTAAGGCTAGAGACAATTGAAGGATCCACTGAGGATGCATTTGCTCTGAAACTTGCCCATGTAATTGTGGACGGAATTTGATACCTCACAGGATGTTGAAGCAAGGGACCAGATTTCTCCCTTGCCATCACTGGGAGGCCAACTTCAGTTCTTTCCACAGGACAATTCACACAGGAGGCTTCATCAATGTAAGTAAACCAGAAAAAGAAAGAGGGAACAGGCTTTGTAATACAGAAACAGATGTGGCATCCTATCATATTTGCTGTAGTCCACATGTGAGAGGGAGGTATTTTATCTGTTTTAGGAAAAAAAGGAATTACACATGGCTTAAGTACTAAGGGACAGGGATATTTTAGATGATCCTTACCACACTGATTATTTGCAAAGTACTTTCAAAATGAGTGTTCCAAATTTTATCCTCATCAACAATGTATACGAAGTAATGATTTCACCATTTCTTGCCAATATAATATAGATGGATTAATAATTTTTTTCAATTAGTTAACTAAATGTTTATTTTACATATGTTTAATTATCTATGTGGTTCATCATTGCTCACATATGGATATTCAACTTCTGCAGTTCCCTTCACAATGAAATTACAATTTGACATTGCTGTACTTATAAAAATTTAATTTGCATTTTAATGCGACCTTTTTATACAATCTGCATATTATTTTTGGTTTTGTTTTATGTGTGTTTTAAATATCTTCTCCTATTTTGTGTTTATGCTCAATAGCAAGAAATAACCATAAACTCCTTCTTCTTTTTTTTTTTTGTAGTACTGGGGATTGAACTCAGGGGCATTCTACCTCTGAGCTATACCCCAGCCCTATTTTTTATTCTTTATTTTTAAACAGGGTCTCACTAAGTTGTAGAGTGCCTCACTAGGTAGCTGAGGCTGTCCGCGAACCCAGATCTTCTGGTCTCAGCCTCTCAAATGCTGGGATTACAAGCTTGCACCACAATGCCTGGCTCCATAAACTTCTTTTACGGTGATATATGTCCATTTGCAATGTGACTTTGCAAATCCTTTCTTAGAGAGATAAAGACTGTATTTTATCCTCTTGATTTTGTGTTGCAATATGACTTTCCTAAAACTATGAATGTGGTAGACATGATGTGATGTGAATGTCAAAAGGAATAGTGCCCTTAGATTATTTGACAGTACCCTGGGAAGAAGAAGAATATTGCATGATCTCATAACTGTAATTTAAAGGACTAAATCTCATAGAAATTAAAAGCAGAACAGTGATTATCAGAGCCTGAGAGAATATGAGGGAGAATAAAAGGACAGATTACATGATTAATATATATGATGCTATTGTTTGGTAAGAGAAATAAGTTCTAGAATTTGTTGGCACAAAAGGAATGATAATGCTGTATACATCTCAAAATAGCTAGAGAGGAGGAATTTGAATATACCCATAAACACGTGAAAACTTAAATATAATCATAAAGAAATACAAATTTTAAAGATTTTTAAGGGATGTATATGAAAATTTTCTTGTGTTAATCACTAATCAATGAATACCTAAATCTAAGTATGTGCATATATTATATGTTAATAAAACATTAAGAAAGCAAGTGAACCATACAGAAATGATGAATGTATATGTATTATTATAGTAAGCTATACAGTTACTTTTATTTTATAATAGAAAGATGCATATTTAAAAATATCTTTTTACATTTAATTATGTGCTGTAAATTTGTCATAATATGTTTTTTATACTGGGGACTGAACTCAGAAGCACTCCACCTCAGAGCTACACCCTTCATTCTTTTTATTTTTATTTTGAACGAGGGTCTCATTAAGTTGCTGAGTACCTCACTAAGTTACTGAGACTGACCTTGAACCTGAAATCATCCTGTCTCAACCTCACAAGTACTAGGTTTATAGACATGCAATACCATGCTCGGATGCCATCATAATGTAATGGATAATTATTTTATTATTTTGTTACTATATCAAAATTATCTAATACATATTTTCTTTATATACAATGTATATAGAATATTTTATTATAAATTTAAAGTTAAGTTAGCTTTAAATAAAAAAAATATATTAGACTATGTCATTCTCTTCATGGTCGAATTTTAAATTCACTATGAAAACTCATGACTGACACACATTTATTAGGTGAATTGCCTTCATTTTCTTAATTTATGATATCATGGGTTAACATTCTTTTTTAGCATTGGAGATTGAACCCAGAAGCACTCTAATATGGAACTCCATCCCAGTTCTTTGGTGGTGTGTGCCTGTAATCCTAATATTGGGAGGCTGAGATAGGAGGATTACAGGTTTCAGGTCAGTCTCAGCAATTTAGAGAGACCTTTGATAACCTAGTGAGATGCTGTTTCAAAATGAAAAATAAAGTAGGGCTGGAGTTGTAGCTCAGAGGTAGAATGCCTGTAGGTTCACTCCCCAGTACCCTCCCCCAAAGTCATTTAGATTCACTGTAACAAGAATACTTTACCAAAATCTGTTGCATAAAACATTTCCTGCTATTATCATTCATTAATACTGTTTAAAATCCTTGCATCTATGCATACTGAGACACTGCTTTTGCATTGGTTCAGGTACCTCGGCATGTGATACAATTAACATTTTGATCACTTTTAGTATTTTCCATCGCAGAAATGCAGGCATTAATGATGTGAACATATTATATGCTGTTTTATATAAGGATAAGAGAGGAAAAAAACATGGTCATCAAAGAATCCAGAAGTAGTCTTCTATAAGCATAATTTCCTTGCATTAAAGCTGAACAAATTATTTAAAAATGTAAAAAATACTAAAGATATTCTTATGGCATACAAATATCAAGAATTCTGAAGAAAAGACATTTATATATTATAGGCAAGTATCTTTAAAAATATTTTTTTGAAAAGCCCAGAAATTTATAAAATATAACTTAAAATTCTATAATAAGTTATGTCCTTTGCTCTTTAAATTTATAATATTGAAAATATTAAATTTCAACCATAGTTCTTCTGTAACAGTCTTGTAGAATTCAGCTCAGCTTGGAATGCTGTTTCAACTGAAAATAAGCTTAGGAAAAATGTTTTTTTTTTCATTTTTGTTAAATATTTTGATGCATTATAATTATACCTAAATGTGGTATTTAGAGTGATGCATGGATGCATATAGCAAAATTTAGTCTTTTGGTCTTTATCTTTTCTTCCTCACACCTCCCTTTTCCTTGTTCCCAGGTCAGATCCTATTTCACTATCCTACTTGTCTCTTTTCTAACTTAACTATGTCTCTTTTATTTTCCTTTTTCTTTGTAGCTTTCATATATGAGAGAAAAAAAAAAGCATGAATCTTAATTTTCTGAGTCTAACTCAAATAGCATAGTATAATGTTCTCCAGTTCAGTACATTTTCCTGCAAATAACATAATTTGTTTCTTCTTTATAGCTGAGAATAATTTCATTGTGTATATGAATCACATTCTTTAGATGTTCATCCACTGATGGTTATTGACCTCTAATCTGGTTCTATAACTTGGCCATTGTGAATTGTGCTGCTAAAAATATGGGTATGTATGTACCGCTATAGTATTCTGATTTTATTCTTTTGGAAAGATACCACGGAGTCATATAACTGGATAATATATTGGCTCTATTTCTTTTCTTTAAAGGAAACTCTATATTATAATAGTTGTAGTAATTGCAATCTCACCAGCAGAGTACGTGTTCCTTTCCCCATACATTCTCACCAGCAATCATTAGTATTTGTACTTTTGATGATTGCCATTCTAATTGGAGTGAGTTGGAATCTCATTGCAGTTTTGATTGACATTTTCCTAATTACTAAAGATATTGTACTCTTTCATATATTTGTTGGACTTTTTTTTTTCTTTTAAGAAATATCCATCTAGTCCATTTTCCTACTTACTGATTGTTTTTTGTTCATGTTGGTTTGGTTTTGGTGTTAAGTGTTTTGGAGAATTTTTAAATAATCTTTATATTATCCTTGTGTCGTAACTGGGAAAGATTCTCTCCCATTCCATAGGCTCTCTCTTTATGCTTTGCTTCTTTTGCTGTGGAAAAACATTCTAATTTGATACTATCTGATTTATTAATTTGTGGTTTTCTTTTTAGATCTTCAAGGGTTTTATTAAGTCAATGCCTACAGCAATACATTGGAGCATTTAGCCTGTTTTTGTCTACCTGTTGCAAAGATTCTGGTTTAATTCCTAGGTCTTTGACTTTGAGTTCATTTTGGTATAGGGTGAGAGATACGGATCAAGTTTTTCTTTTCTATATATAGATATCCAGTTTTATAAAGGTTGTCTTTCACCAATGTATGTTTTTGATGCCTTGTGAAGAATTAATGACCTTATGTGGATTTTTCTATGTGTACTGCAGTTTATACCATTGACTGACATCTTTCTATGCCAGTACTATGCTGTTTTTGCATTACTTCTTTTCTGAAACAGCTGGTGAAAATATTACATTTGTTATTTTAAACTCAATAATATTTAATAATGCTATTTAATCCAATATAAAAGAAATTAAAATGAATAAAATAAGATTGTTGAGAAAATAAAGAGGGAAGCAGTTATTCATAAGATTATTTTTAGAAAAAATTTCATTGTATTCTCATAGCTGAATAAGGAAATTGTATTTTAGTTTATATTAGAAAAATAAAATAGTACTATGCATAATCCTTTTCAAATAAAACATTCACAAAACATTAGCCTATAAATTGTTTCAACTTTGAGTACATAGATGCATAATAATTTGTTTAATTAAAAATATATATTTCATAGATTAAAATTTGAGTTATCCAAGTAATACCAATCACTTTCAAATGCAGAAATAGTCAAATGAAAATTTTAAAATAAAAGAAAAAATAAGTAATCTTTTCTATTAATCTATACTTGTATTAGTTTTTTTAAAAATTTATTTTATACTTGTCTGACAGTTATATATTAGATATATGATAGAGTTACAAATTACCTTTTTCACATAGTATTTTATAATATGCCATATCAAGTAGTGCAAAAGCTAATCAAATATAGAATTATGATAATATAAAGTCATCAGATTATTTTAAATCCCCATTTATCTCTTTTCTGATCCTAACAATTTTTCATAAAAAAATTTGTAGAAACCTGCAAAATTATGAGCAGGAAAATATTAAACTATTAAAAGGGAAAACTTTGAAATCATCCAGGCTAATATTCCTGTGGTGTTTAATCATGATCTTTTAGCTACTTGTCAAACATGGTAAAATGTGAGTTATATTAAAGTTTCCATTTGATAGATACTTCAGAGTACAAATTTCTCCAGACAGATAAAAGTGTTTTCTTTTAAAAGTAATCCTTATTTCATAGATTTCTAAAAAGGTAGACATGATTATATCAGTAGATTCAGAAAAAGCAGTCATGAAACCCAATACCTATTCATAATAATAACTCTAAGTAAACTAGAAATAAATGGTAATTCCTTAACTTGATATTATTATATAACCAAAAACTAATATAATTTTATAGTAAAAAAATCCAAAGCTTTCCAATTAAGTTCTGTCAAAACTCATGTCAAACGGCAAGAAAGAAATCTAAAATTAACTATGAATTTGGTTAAACAGGTATATATCAACAGGATGTTGATAATACTGGAGACTAAACGTGTAATGTCAGGGGTTATATGGGAGATTTATGTGTCTTCATCTTGATTTTGTTGTGAATAGAAAATATTCTTTTTTAATCTTAAAGAAAAATGTTGAATAATTTTATAGTTGATATCCTCCGTAATAATTTCATAAAAAACATATATTTAAAATAGAAAAATCAGAACCCCAAATCCACTTTATGTATGTTATTTGTGGACTAGGTATACATGGTAGTTCATATATATGGAGAACAAGTAGAAAATCTGAAAATACTAGTCAACTGCACATTTATTTAACTACATTTTGAAGAACATTTTTCTATACACTGGGAAAAAATGAACTGAATTGAGTCAATTCCAGCTTAAACACAAGAACTACAATGGTCCAGATTTGCTTATAAAAATTCTTCTCAGAATTTGGGATCTATTATATAACTTAAGCCTTATCAATTTTTCTTAATATGGGATGATAATATTGGAAGTGAGACCAATTGACATTTCTGGGCAAAAACTAATCACTATAAATACAATCTTGAGATTTTCTGAAATATGTGAGTGGATTTGAAATCAGAATATATATAACATGCCGGGCGTGGTGGCGCACGCTTGTAATCCCAGCATTTGGGAGGCTGAGACCGGAGGATCCTGGTTCGCGGCCAGCCTCAGCTACCTAGTGAGGCACTCCACAACTTAGTGAGACCCGGTTTCAAAATAAAGAATAAAAAATAGGGCTGGGGGTATAGCTTGGAGGTAGAATGCCCCTGAGTTCAACCCCCAGTACCGCCAAAAAAAAAAAAAAAAAGAATATATATAACGTTTGCATAATTTCCTAGAAAATTTCAAGAAAAAGTGCAACAGACATTTCAATCAGTAGGTTATGTGATTTTAAAAAGCAACCCCCAGCTTCCTATACAATGGGGATATAGACTTATTATAGAATAACACTTGCATCTCTGAAATAACCTTGAATTGATAAAACTGTTTCAATTTTATCAAAATAATACAAAATCTTTTCCTTTCTATCATAACAGGTGATCATATGTTGTTCTTGTAAACTGTTCCTTCAGGTTGTTTTTTTTTTTTAAGTATAAGTTTAAAAATGAAAAACATTTTGTATCATTTAAGAGTAATTTCTAACCATTACTGCCATGCCTATTTTTTCAATACAGTAGTTAAAAGTAACATAAAACCTGAGGAAGCCGGGCGTGGTGGCGCACGCTTGTAATCCCAGCATTCGGGAGGCTGAGACCGGAGGATCCAGGTTCGCGGCCAGCCTCAGCTACTTAGTGAGGCACTCCGCAACTTAGTGAGACTCGGTTTCAAAATAAAGAATAAAAAATAGGGCTGGGGATATAGCTCGGAGGTAGAATGCCCCTGAGTTCAATCCCCAGTACCGCAAAAA
>PVLC010009387.1:5000-54277 GCA_004027655.1 Graphiurus murinus
AATTTAAAGTGCATTCAAACACTTGGAGGACTTTTTGTGTGTATGTATCTGATACCAGGGATTACTCGGTGCTGTCCTACCTCTGAACTACAGCCCCAGACCTATTTTGTTTTGTTTTGTTTGTTTGTTTGTTTGTTTGTTTGTTTGTTTGTTTTGAAACAGGATCTCACTAAGTTACCGCCCACTGGCCTCAAACCTGTGATCCTCTTGTCTCAGCCCCCCAAGTACTAGAATTACAGGTATGTGCCACTGTTCTCTGATACTTGGAAGCCTTTTTTTAAAACACTGATTATTAGGCTCTATTCCCAGAGAAGAATGAGAACTGGCATTTCCACCAAGTTCCCAGACAGTGCTCTTCCTGCTACTCTGGGGACCACTCTTTGATATTTCGTACTTTAGAGAAATACTGAATCAGTGACAGATCATTAATTTTCAGTGATATTAAGACATGCAGTTGTTTGAGTAAAACAAAAATTTGCAATAAGTAAAACAGATTGGACATTAGGTCTAAAATTTTTAAAGAGAAATATTTATAAAATGACAACTAAGTATGCATATATCTAATTATTTTTGTGGCACTAGAGATTGAACCCAGGGTCATTCTATCTCTGAGTCATATCCCTAGACTGATTTTATTTTTTTTATTTGGAAACAGGGTCTCACAAGGTGCTGAGAATCTCAGTTGCAGAAGCTATTCTTGAACCTGCAATCCTCCTATCTTAGCCTCCCAAGTATGAGATAATTGGCATGCACAACCACACCCAGCTGACAATGTTATATTTTTAATGAAAAGGGTATTTCCATTTTCTCGCACTATTGCATATAATAGTTGAGAGGCCAAAGGAGCAGGGTTCTCAGAAAAGTAGTACTCATGTTATTATAAAAGAGAAGACTATAGCAAAATATGAGAAGCATAGTGATCTATGAATATAAAATAATGCCTATTTTATTGGATATTAGACATTCATTTGAATGTCTATATTAAGCCACATTCTGAAATAAAGGGTATGACATGAAAAATTGTTTTTAAAGCCTGAATTGACATAAGAAAATCTCTGTAACATTGCTATAAACTAATGAGGCCCAGCCTGGTAATTAGAATACATACTATCATAAAATACCTTCTCAGGTTCACCTTTTTATTTTCTTGAGTTAGTGGATAGAAATAAAAATGAAACTAAAACTATTCCCTTTAATATTATCACCGATAGTTTAGATCAAGGTGAACCTAGAAATATTTTTCCCAGATGATCACTAGCTCTAAAAAAAAGAAAAAAATAGTGAAATGTCAGAATGGTGTCTCTTAGATATTGTTCTCTTATGGAAGCTGTTACAAGTGTTAATAAAGAAACTTGCTTGTGAGTATTTATCACATAATAATTCATTTAGTAGCCGAACGATAAAGTATTTCCTTTTCTCTTTTAGCTCTGTTGGCTTAGCAAAAGCTGCTCTAGAAGCAATTAATGGATTCAACCTTTTTGGCAACCAGGTAAAAAAAAAAAAAAAAAAAAAGTATTTGATTATTTGAATTGTATGTTTAATTAATATGGTTATTTATTAACAGTTGTTTCCTTATAATCAATGAAATTTATGGAGCAGCACATGCTTGAACAACTTTTCCTTGAAAATGATTTGCCAGTTAAATTCTAGTTTTCTCAGTAAAAGCCGTTGCTTAATTTAAAAAAAACTCTTGGCAAATTAATTTTGGTTCAGTAACTTTCCTCAAGTCTCTTACTCATTTCTCAGGGGTTTCATGGTTTAAAAATATTCCTGGCATTATATACCATGTATTTTCTATGACCATTCTCATGTTGGTTCCAATTTAAAGTATATTAATGTATTTCTCATACAGAAGGGAATTTGAATAATATATGCAAAGAATAGAAATTTTTATATTAGTTTTACTCTCAAGTGCCTATAATCATATGTCTAAAATCTCATTTTCTCTTTGAATAATAAGGAAATCTTGAAAGTCACCTTAGACTTTCATAAGACCTTTAACCAGTTTTTGCAACAATGGAAACTAATCAAATGACCATAGATTGAGTTTGTTAATGGAAGAGAATAAAATGTAGGAATAAAAGTTACTATTCTGGATTAAGAAATAGGCTAATTGTTTAAGCAGTATTTTTTTTTTTAAGATTCCCAAAATGCCATGGCAATGTGAAGTTTCCAACTGATATTATAATTAGCTCTACGCTATTGAAATGCTAAGTCAGTGAAAATATATTTTAGAAAGTTAACACATGTGCAGAAGAGTCACCTTGGTTTCTGTTGTTTCGATTGTAAAACTATTTATTTCCAGTCTTTAAGACGGTAACACAGCTGTCTCGCTTCCCCTTCCTATATACACAAACTCTTCTGACCCCAACTTCCTCTGTAGTTATATTTTAAGAGACATGCCTACGGATAGGATTTGGAGACTGGCACCCCTCTGTGTGCCCAAAAAGTGACTCTAGATCACCCAATTCCCACCGGATGGATGGATGGATGGATGGATGGATGGATGGATGGATGGATGGACGGACGGACGGACGGACGGACGGACGGACGATATGCACTAACGAATGGCATTATCAGAAATTAGGAGACAGGATCACTGTATGCTCTGACCTAAGTCTCAGCTTCCTCATGTAAAAAGGTAGAAATAATGATAATGATAAATGAAAACCTTCTCATTCAAAATCAAATAACTTAGCAGAAAGCTTGGCAAAGGTTAAACCCTCAATAAATGCTATTGTTAATGAAGTGTAGGCAATACTAAAGAAGGAAAATTAAAAGATTAGACTGAAAGTTCTCTAGAGAGTATCTCACCAAGACTGGTAGAGCAGCGGTCTGGAAAAATCCAGATCTTTCTAGGCTGCCTTCCATGGCATACCAAATAGCGAGCTGAATGGAGTCCAGTGTCTCAAGGCTGGCTATGACACAATAGTGACCAGCTCTTTTTTTGCTGCTTTGCCATTTTCTTTGAAGTAACAGTCTTCAGGTTGCTAACATATCTGTATACACTCTTCACCTACTTATATATCTAGACATATGTATAAGCTAACTCCACTTAGCTTCTTTTATATAAACACATATTAATGAGTTTCACTGTGACAGTTCCATATATGTGTACAATGTGCATTGATTATATCCACTCTATATCTATACTCTCTTTCCTTCCCCTCTTCCCCCTTTCCTCTGAACCCTTCCCTTTCACTAATAGTACATCTTCTATTTTCAGATCATCTTTTCATATATATATGAAAAGATACATGCACATACATACATATGTTTCCCTACATATGAAAGAAAACATACAATAATAGTTGTCTTTCTCTGTATGGCTTATTTTATATAACATGATATCCTCCATTTCCATCCATTTTCTTGCAAATGAGAGGATTTCATTCTTGTTTATGGCTGAGTGTTATTCAGCTATATATATGTACCATTTTTATCCATTCATCTATTGACAGGCACCTAGGCTGATTCCTCTCTTAGTTATTTAGTGAATAGTGCTGCAATAAGCATGGCATGCAATTTTCTTTTTGCTTACTGACTTCATTTCCTTTAGCTATATAACCAGGAATGGGATAGCTAGATCGTATAGTAGATCTATTTTTAGTTTTTTGAAGAACCTCCATACTGTTTTCCTTTTTCTCTACAACCTCACCAGCATTTGTTATTTTTTGGTTTGAATAGTAGCCATTCAGAGTGGGTTGAGATGGAACCTCAGTATAGTTTTGATTTGCATTTCTCTGATGGCTAAAGATATTGAGCATTTTTAATATTCACTTCTAATATGTAGGCTTATCTTCACTGTTGATTGTTTCCTTTAATGTACAGCTTTTTAATTTGATATAATATCACTTCTCAATTATTGCTTTTGTTCTCATGTTTTCTAAACTATTGCCCTGTGCCGGTATCTTGAAGTATCTTGCCTATGTTTTCTTCTAGTAGTGGCAGAGTTTCGGGTCTTATGTTAAGGTCTTTTATCTATTTTGAGTTGGTTTTTGTATATGAGAAGAGAGAAGAATTTTATCTCACTTCTGCATATGGATACCAAGTTTTCCCATCATTTGTTGAAGAAGCCATTTCTCCCCTCCCCAATGTGTTTTTGGCACCTTTGCTGAGAATTATTTGGCTATAGATGCATAGATTTATCTCTGGGTCCTCTACTCCGTTGTATTGGTCTATGTATCTGTTTTTATGACAACACCATGCTAATTTTGTTACTATGGCTTTATAGTATATTTTGAAATCGGGTATCGTGGTACCTCTAGCATTACTCTTGGTCCTCAGGATTGCTTTGGCTCTTCCATATGAAGTTTATAATTGTTTTTTTCTAGCTCTGTAAAGAATATCATTGGTATTTCAATGGGGATTATATTAAATATGATTGCTTTGGATAATAGGGCCTTTTAACAATATCAGTTCTCCAAATATATGAACATGGTAGGCCTTTCCACCTTCTAGTGTCTTTTTTCAATTTTTTTCTTTATTGCTTTTAAGTTTTTCTTATAGAAGTTTTTTTACCTCCTCAGTTTTTTACCTCAGTTAGGTTCATTTCGAGATTTTTTTTTTTTTTAAGCTGTTGTGAATAGGATTGCTTTGTTGATTTCTTCTCAGTAAGTTCATTATTGGTGTACCGAAAAGGCACTGGGTTTTGTATGTTGATCTTGTATCTTGCTACTTTGATGAATCTGTATGTTTTATTGTTTTTGGTGTTTTTTTTTTTTTTAATGTGGTACTGGGGATTGAACCCCAAGGCATTCTACCTCTGAACTAGACCCCCAGCCCTATTTTATTTTTTATTTTGAAACAGAGTATCAGGTTGCTGAGAATCTCGCTTGTTGTTGAGGCTGGTCTTGAACCTGCAATCCTCCTATCTCAGCCTCCCAAGTACTGGAATTACAGGCATATGCCACCACACCTGACTGATGAATTTATCAGTTCTAAAAGTCTTTTAGGGGACTCTGGTTT
Source organism: Graphiurus murinus (assembly GCA_004027655.1). NCBI lineage: Eukaryota > Metazoa > Chordata > Mammalia > Rodentia > Gliridae > Graphiurus > Graphiurus murinus. Next base: position 9,969 of record PVLC010009387.1, read on the forward strand.
TCCAAACATAGAATCATATCACCAACAAACATATTATTTGATTTCCTCCTTTCCTAATTGTATGCGTTTTATACCCTTCTCTTGTCTAATTGCTCTGGCTAAAGTTCCCAGTAGTATATTATATCGGGGTGGTAAGAGTGGACACTCCTGTCTTTTCCCTGTTTTAGAGGAAATGTGTTCAGTTTATTCCCATTCAATATGGTAGTAATTATAGCTTTGTCATGTATAACCTTTATAAGATTGGTATATGATCCTTTTTTTTTCTTTTTTCATAATAGGGTTTGAACCCAGGAGCATTCTACCTCTGAGCTACATCCCAGCTCTATTTTGTTTTTTATTTTGAAACAGGGTCTTGCTAAATTGCTTAGGCTAGCCTTGAATCTGTGATCATCCTGTACTATGATTACAGACTTGGAACACCATACCAGACTGGGTGTATTCAGAGCCTTTATCATGAAAAGATGTTGAATTTTATCAAAGGCTTTTCCTGAATCTATTGAGCTGATCTTGTGATTTTTATCCTTGATTATATTTATGTGCTGAATTACACTCACTGATTTTCATATGTTGAAGTATCCTTGCATCCTTGGAATGAGACCAACTTGCTCATGGTGTATTATCTTTTCAAAATAACTAGCTCTTTATTTCATTGATCCTTTAATTTACTGTTTTGCCATTTATTGATTCTTAGTTTTATTTTCTGAGCTTTGTGTGATTTAATGAGGAAGTCTACCAGTGTCTATATTGTCCTGTACTTTCATCTACTAATTGCAAAGTTTCTGGTCTGATTTCTTAGTCTTTGATCCATCTTGAGTTGACTTTTGTGCAGGGTGTGAGATTAGGTTCTAATTCCATTCTTCTACATATGGATATCCAGTTTTCCTACCACTATTTGTTGAAAACATATGCTGTCTTCTCTCCAACATGTTTTTGGCTCCTTTATCAAAAACCAAAAGGCTATTATTTTAAGGGTTTGTCTACATATCTTCCATTCTATTTCATTGATTTATGTGTCTACTTTGGTGCCAATATCCTGATTGTGTTATTATAGCTCTAATATAATTTGAAATCAGGTATTGTGATGCTTCCAGCATGGCTCTTATTGCTCAGAATAATTGCTTTGGCTAGTCTTGGTCTTTTTTTCTAACGCATGAATTTTAAGACTTTTTTCTATCTCTATAAAGGATGAAATTGGAATTTTGATAGGAACTGCATTGAATCTATAGATCTCTTTTGGTAGTATGGCCATTTCAACAATATTTTTTCTGCCTATCCAAGAACATGGGAGATCTTTCCATCTTCTGAAGTCTTCTTCAGTTTTTTTCTTTAGTATTCTGCAGTTTCATTGGGAGGTCTTTTATCTCCTTGGTTAGATTCAGTCCTAAATTGTTCATTTGTTTGTTTTTAGGCTGTTTTGAATGGAATTGTTTTTCAGATTTCTTTTTTCAACAGATTCATTGTTGATCTATAGGAAAGCTAATTATTTTTGTGATTTGATTTTGTAGCAACAGCTCTAAAAGATTTCTGGTTGAGTTTTTAGGATCTTCTAAAGTATAGGATCTTGTCATCAGCAAACAGATAATTTAAGTTCTTCTTTCTCTATTTATATCCCTTTAATTTCCTTCTCTTGTCTTATTACTCTGGCTAGAATTTCAAGTTCTGTATTGAATAGGAGTAGTAATAGTGGGCATCCTTGTCCCTGATTTTAAAGAGAATACTTTCAGTTTTTCCCCATTCAGTATGATGCTTTGGATTTATTATATATTGCTTTTATGGTGTTGAGATAAGTTCTTTCACTAATTTCTTCAGTGTTTTTAACGTGAATGGGTATTGGATTTTGTCATATGCTTTTTTTGTATCTTCTTTGGATCTATTTAGGTGATGACTTTCATTTATTGAATCATGTATCTTGAACCATCCTTTTATCCCTGGAATGAAGCCAACTTTGTCATGGTGTACAATCTTCCCCATGTATTTTGAATGCAAATTGCTCAGGAATTCTAAAGTTCAGCCAAGGATGAGAACCACTGCTCTAAGCAGAGTTAATTTTTTACCTTGTATAAGTCATGTCTTTTTTCCACCAAGCTATACACCACATGTTTGCTAAGTGGACCACCTCTAGAAGAATAGACAAATAATGTGCCATTCCATTAATCACATGAATATTACATGTCATGAAGTATTGACTATTTGTTTTCCATATTTACATGATAATATCAGTGTTAAAGTTTTCTGTTTGTTTCCCTTTTTTTATTTGTGGTACTAAGGATTGAACCCAGGGGCATTCTACCAAGTGAGTTACACTCCCAGGCCTATTTTATTTTTTAGTCTCAGTAAGTTGCTGATGGCCTTGCTAAGTTGCTGAGTCTTGTCTCAGCCTTCCAAATACTGTTGTAGTTTTATAAATTTCCTTTCAGCTTTTTTTCTTATGGGGAATATTGGAAAAACTTGACTTTGAAAAATCTTAGTATTCCTATGTCTACCAGTACATAGGAACCCATAATATTATGACTGCTAAATAGTAGCACATTTAAAAAACTGCATGCAATTATTAAGTATTTAATCATTTTATAATGTCACTCCATGTAGTTAAAAGAGCTCCGGTACTATTAAGTCAATGAGTTAGATAAGAACTTACGTGAAGAAATAGTTTGGTTCAAATAAAAACCCAAAGAAACCTCCTCAAACAGGGGATTTCAGATTGTATGAGTATTCACAGTTATTTCTAAAGTCTATTAGTGTAATGTTTGAGAAGATTTGATAAAGTATCATTAACTAAATTAATTTAGAGTCTTGTTACTATCTATTCAAGGAAGCTATAGATCTTTAGATATGGAAAGGCCTCTGTTAAAATGAATGATCAGAGAGATAACTTTTTCCAGCTCATACAAAGAAGGGCAAAACTAAGAATTAAACTAAAGCCATTCAATAATGAATATATAAGATCAGTTGTTGGCATGCGAACTTTCAGATCTTGGAGAGTCTCCCTTTATAGTTGTGTTTTCTTTGGAAGCTCTGAAGTCATTTTCCGCTTAATAAATACTAAGATTCTGAGGAAGGTACCTGCTTTGCAAGTGGTGTGAAAGACTTGCCTTTTGCCTTTTTGTGTGTGTGTGCTTTGGTATATTAAGTCAGACAAATGTTAATTTTATTTTTATGGGCAGTTGGTGGGTTGAAAAAACTTTTAACTTTGGTTGTATTTATTATTTGTCCCTATACTTACTTTTAAAAATAATCACTTTCCTTATTCAAGAAAAAAAATCACTGTTTAAATCTTTATTCTGAAACTATTTTCAAAAGGTTTTTTGGGGGGGACACTAAGGGGGAAAAATGTGATAAAATGACTCAGTTTCTTTAATGATGATTTTATAATAAAAGCTAATTGGGGACAAGGCCACATTTAGAAACATATTAATGTAATCCTCCATAAATGAATCACATATTTCATCAGGGTCTCAAATACATTATGCATAAATATAATGACAAATATATTTAAATATTATTTAAGTAATATTTGACAATGTTTAAATAGGAATATGTAAATCATAATACATTATCAAATGTCTCAGACATAGGAAGCAACAGTTTTGTTATTCCTAGTTTTGAGTCTCAGCTCTGCTCTTCTGAGACCCTGAGAATTAATGCTCTTGTTCCTCAGTACTTTAATAGTTCCTTTAATAGTACGTGAGCAGCATCTTCTATGAAGGAGAAAAGCCTGGATTGTGAGAGTGGCTACTGGAAACATCTCCTGGGTCAGGAAGCAAAAATTGGCTATTTACGTTCGTATTGCCATGACAGGCATGGTGCAGAGATGAAATTCCCATCAGTAAATATCCTTACTGGAAGAGCACTCTTCTCTAGGCTCTGCAATGTAGTGATGGGCAGTCTAATACTGAATTGGGGAAGAAAATCTAATTATAGTTTTGTAGTTTGGTTTTGCTTCTAAAATCAGAATAGCCCCAGTGATCAGTTTCATCTTGTTTTATTTTTCGGTTCTAGATGAGAGCGGCAAGTCTATTACCTCAGACTCAGAGAAGTGATTAAAATAGAGAAAAGAGAGACCCAGACAATCCTTTAAATGATTTCACTTTTAATTGAGATCATTGATATTAGCAGCGTCTTATGGTCACACATGGTTCCAGTGGCCTTAGGGACCATCTCAAAAATTTTGTTCTGGTCATGAGGATCGAGGGGAGAGGTAGATGATCAGTATAGCCCTTTCTTACCATTGAAATTCATGCCCCCATAACACTGGTCAGGTAGAATCATATAGTGCATTTACTAGAACAAAAATAGTTACAGAAAGTCAGATGGAGAGTAAGGCTTGAGCTATTAGTATAAAACATGCTCTTTAGGTGGAATCAGGATATTATAGTGGAGTTGTGATGATTTCAGGAAGTGGAAGATGAAAGTCAAGAAAGTCAAATATCCACAGTTAGTCAGATACTCTGAAGTGACATATACGTATGAAATGTCTTTTCTTATTCTTGCCTTTAATTAGAGAAAGTCAAGATACTGACAAATGAGCTGAGGCGACTATCTAAAGGGTGATGACTAGAGAGATTGTTCATGTTAGGCACAATGTTCAAAGTAATGCAGACATCTAGCTTCCTTTGAAATTTGCAGGCCTAAGATGAATGTGTCTGATGACTTAAAGTAGGTGATAATTAATTTCATGTGTGAGCTCTTGTTTTTTTATTATTATTTCTGTTTTTTTTTTTTTTTGGTGCATTGTAATCATACATCTTTGTAAAGTACAAGCTGGTAGAGGCATACATGCACAACATTACTCATTTAACCCATTCACAATTCCCACCCCATCGTCTCCCCCTCCCTCCTTCTCATGTTCAGCTTAGTGATTGATTTTGATAAGTTTGTGAATGTACATCATGTGCATTAGGTAATTTCCCTCTCCCCACCCCCATCACCTTCATTTAGGTTGCCTTATTTGCTCATCTAAGGTTTCTGTTTCTTCATTTAGAGTCCCTCCTTTGTCCCACTTTCTCCCTAGTTTCCACATATTAGGGAGAGCATACAATTTTTTACTTTTTGTGACTAACTAATCTCACCTAACATGTTTTCCAGTTCCATCCATTTCCCTGCAAATGACATAATTTTGTTCTTCTTTATGACTGAGTAAATTTCTATTAAGTACATATTCTGTGGTTTTGTGACCCTTTCATCTGTTGATGGACATTTTGGCTGGTTCCATAGGTTGGCTATTGTGAATTGTGCAGCTATGAATATATATGCACATGCATTAGTCTGGTAGTTTGGTTTCCATTCTTTTGGGTAGATACCCAGAAATGCTATTGCTGGATCATATGGTAAGTTCATTCCCATTCATCTAACAAGACAAGGATGTCCACAATCAACACTTCTGTTCAGTATAGTACTTGAGACTCTAGCCAGAACAATAAGACAAGAGAACGAAATCAAGGGAGTACAAATAGGAAGGGAAGAACTAAAACTGTCCCTATTTGCAGATGACATGATACTAAGAAGACTCAACAAACTCAACCAAACTCAGCTAATCAACAAATTCAGCAAAGTGTCTGGATACAGAGTCAGTCTTAAAAAATCAGAAGCTTTTCTGCCAACCATAAATCCACTGAAAAATCCAGAAAACAATTTCACTCATGATATTGTCCCGAAAAAATAAAATACTTAGGAATGTGGACTTTTCTTGATGACTTTTTTTAGTCTTGCTTCTGAATGAGGAATGATCTCAGGTGATTTTACCATCCTGAAAATCCGAGCCATAATGCCTAAAGCAGTGTATATTTGTAACAAAATTCAAGCAGCATAGTTAACTAACTTTTCTCAGTGTTAACATATGGTAACATTATGAGATTATTTTTCTTTTGGGACATATTTCTTAGAGTCTGGCCAGGAAAATCGAGCCCTAAACAGATACTTGATGAGTCTATATAAATAAGTGATTTATTTGTGGCCAGAAAATAGAACTTGACTTGCAAAATAATCGAGAGAATTGCCAAATCTGCCATTTCACTTCATTGTTTATAAATTACCCTACTAGATTGTACCTTTTAAAAATTCAACTCTAGGCAAACAGTTTGGCATGCAATTAACTTTATTATCGGCCTAAGGATAAATTAAAACACCTATTATTTTTTGTATTCACAGGTTCATAACATACCATTAATTTTCTTGCTGTTATAGCTGTTCTAGTTGCTTCTATTTCTGCAAAAATTCAGATCCCAGCTTTTGTTTTCATCTTCTTCAGCTTTCCTAGGAACTTAACTATTCTTTCTAAGCCACTTGCATGGTTACCATGTGTTGGTATGTGCAGTCTTTTTGTTTCTTTAATAATTACCTTGTTCAGGACTGTTTATTACCTGGGTCTATTCCTTGAGAATGCAGGTCAAATTTGACCTTGTTTATTTTCCTCGAACCAGAGTGCACAGTCCTCTGCCAGCAGCTGCTAGTGTGTGGCACATTGTTGAACAAGTAGAGATGGGAGGTTGGATCAGTTTAGCATTAATCTGCTTGTTAAGAGACAGCTTCACTCATTCCCTGTTCATTCATTATTTCACTTGCTAGTGTTAGTTGGGTTTTTTTTTTTTTTTTTTTTTTTTTTTTTTTTTTTTTTTTTTTTTTTTTTTTTTTTTTTTTTTTTTTGCGGTACTGGGGATTGAACTCAGGGGCATTCTACCTCCGAGCTATATCCCCAGCCCTATTTTTTATTCTTTATTTTGAAACAGGGTCTCACTAAGTTGTGGAATGCCTCACTAGGTAGCTGAGGCTGGCCTTGAACCCAGATCCTCCGGTCTCAGCCTCCCAATGCTGGGATTACAAGCGTGCGCCACCACACCTGGCTTCAGAGTTAAATATCTTTAAAGACCCATTCTACTTTACAAGCCAATATTCATGTATGAATATGGGTTAACAGAAAAAAATATACATCTAGTAAGTCTGACATTTAGACCTAGGGTCTGGTGCTACTAGAATGGAAATTTCAGTTTAGGTGATTAATTCTAGATATTTTAGTTTTAGGGTGAGAACGTCTTTGAAGTTATAATTGGGGTGAGATTTAGAAAGTAATATGAAAGCTACATGGAATGTATGATAGTTTTACTCCCCCTCCTTTTTGTGGTATTGGGAATTGACCCAGGGCCTCATGCCTGCTAGGCAAGTGCTCTCCCACTGAACTACGCACACACACACACACGCACGCACGCGCGCATACACACTCTGCATATTCTCTTATAAGGGAAGCAGTCTTTACATTCCCATTTCTTTCTGTGTGTTTTCAAATTTTAGCTCCTCACTGAAAAGAAAATCATGTTGACTTATACTTGGGCTGTTGAATATGGACTGCACTAATGGTTAAATAGTAAAACTTTTTTAATGCCTTAGAAGACTAACATTTTCTGTTATACCTGTCTTTCTATTTAAGATTTTGTTCTTACTTGAAAGATAATTTGTGTGTGTGTGTGTGTGTGTGTTTTACTGGATATTGAAGCCAGGGGCATTCTACCTCTGAACTACACCCCCAGCCCTATTTTTTTTTTTTTAATTTTTATTTTGAAATAGGGTCTCACTAGATTGATGAGAGTCTCATTCTTGCTGAGTCTGTCCTCAAACCTGTAATCCTCCTGTCTCAGCCTCCCAAGTACTGGGATTACAAACCTATGCCACCATGCCCAGCTGAAAGATAATTTTTGTTTATTTGTTTAGTGTGGGAAATTAGAAAACCTAGTGGTTAAAGCTTGGGCTTCTGTGTCAGACTTCATTTTACACCATTGCTCTGTTGAACCAAGGCTTATTCTTCTTTTCAGCAAAATAGGGATAATAACTACATATAGAGATTTAATGATATAAGCCATGTGAAACAAAAAGTGCCATGTCTGACACTTAGTAAATAATAGCTAGGGTTATTTACATTATTGTTATTTGAGATTCTCCTGTCTTCATGTTTTAAATGAATATTTCTATCTATAATTCTAGATTGTATCTAAATTTAATTTGGTCATGTGATTAACATTCATTGTGAGGAATGTACAACTCAGATTTTATGAATCCAAATTATTTCTTGCTTTATTCTTTGTCATGTTAGCTAAACTCTTTGTATTTTCATTAAAATAAATGTAATTAATGGACTTACTGTCTTGTAATCAATATATTCTGATTTATAAGAAAACCAAGGAGCCAGGTTCAGTGGCACACACCTGTTATTCCAATACTTGGGAGGCTGAGACAGGAGGATCACAAGTTCAAGGCGAGCCTCAGCAATTTAGCAAAACCCTATTTCAAAATAAAGATAAAAAGGGCTCAGAGGTAGAATGTCTGCTGGGTTCAATCACCAGTACCAAAAAAGAAAGAGAGATAGAGGGGACGGGGGAATACCAAATGTTTTACAACTTCTTGAAATGTTTAAATGTTTTTTCTTTTTCTTTTTCCAGGGCTGTTCTTGGTCAGTTATATTTGTGGATCTCGATGCTCACAATCGCAACAGGCAAACTTTGTGTTCACTGTTACCCAGAGAATCAAGATCTCATGTGAGATGTTTTTATAATAAAATGAGCCATCACTTACAATTTTCTTGTAATTTTATCTCCTTTTCCAAGAAACCGCTCTAAAAACATTAGAAGTTATCTAGAAGAATAAGAAAGCATTATAGATACTGTCCCTCTGGCTTCTGGAGGGCTTGCTCAGAAGGTGAACAAGTGTGGGCAAAACTGCTTTTGTTCTTTAAGTCTTTTGTAAGACAACAGAAAAATAAACATTATTTTTCATTTGGGATGGTAGCAACCCAAGTGCATCATTTTTTGTCATGGAATATTAGAAAAATATATATATCGTAATTTGTGTTTGAGTAAAATTTTGTTTCTTTTCTCTCATTTGACTCACTTTTTTTCCTTGTCTGATGAACTTTTATTTGTTGTACCTGATTGCACATTATTCTAGGGATTATCTGTGGTTCTATTCCTTAGAAATATCCAAAGTAGAGTGAGTATGTATTTAAGAATAATCCTTTTATTTAAGTAATGCAAGATTATATAAAAAGAAAAGAAAACTGGGAGAGGTGGTGCATGCCTGTAATCCTAGTACTTGGGGGTTGAGACAGGAGGATCACTGGTTCATGGCCAGCCTTAGCAACTTACTGAGACCCTCCACAACTTAGTAGGACCCTGTTTCAAAATAAGAAATGAAAATAGAGCTAGAGGTGTAACTCAGAGGTAGAATGCCCCTGGGTTCAATCCATAGTACCACAAAAAGCAAACAAACAAACAAAAAGAACATAAATAAACATTATTTGCTTATTTAACAATATAATATCCATTTATTTTACCATTCAAATAGAATCTTAGGGTGATAACATTTGGATATAGGTTTCTACATATTTTTATGCAGAAATATAATATTATTTTTTAAAACTAGAATACTATTGTTTATAATGATTGAAATCCTAGCTTTGGGAACAAACATGTTTCCATATTGATAAATTTCTATAATATAAATTTTAATCGCCCTTACAATTTACATGTTATTGACTGCTAATTTACTTAACTAATTGTTGTACCTTTAAGTTTTTTCCTCTTTTTGACTCTTATAAGCAAATTGCTATAACAGTGTAATTTGTGATGACTTAGTATTAAATTTTCCATATTGTTTTAGTTAGTATATTAAAAATTTAGCCCAGTATTGAACTCTGACAATCCTGTTTCTTAATGAATAAGTTTTGTCTCCTGTGTAAGGTTCACTGAAGCATGCCATAGAAATATCTGTGTTCCTTGAAATTGAAGCTCACTGTCAGTTGGATAACCATTTGTCTTGGGCTGTGTTGATGACATCGCTGCAGACACTTACAATCTCTTTTCTTACTGACCCCAGAACACAGATGCCGCCCTGCTCCCCTGCATCAGTTATCCTGCATTTGCCCTGGATGATGAAGTTCTGTTTAGCCAGACACTTGATAAAGTGGTTAGAAAATTAAAAGGAAAATATGGATTTAAGCGCTTCTTGAGAGACGGGTATAGAACATCATTGGAAGATCCAAATAGACGCTACTACAAACCAGCTGAAATTAAGGTATGAAAAAAGATTATGACCCAGCCTTGGTGATGTTTGCCACTTACAGCTAAGATATATATATATAGTATTTGTAGCAAATGAAAGTTGTCAAAAGCACAAATTCAAAAGACTGACTTCATAGCTTTGAATTCCACCTCTACCACTTAATAACTATGTGGCTTTGGACAAGTTAGTTACCCTCTGTGCTTAATATTATTCATTGGTAAAATAATGATAGTACCTATACCATAGGTTCTTGTGAAGATTTAGTGATTTAATATATAATAAAGTGCTTAGACGAGTACTTGATACCTAGTCAGTGCTCTATAAATGTTAGCTCTTATTACCATGAGGCCCATTTGTTCATAGTGGACAGTGTTGAATTCATTGGTTGAACAATTTTATATTTCATTTCAGAATATCTTTTTTTTTTTTTTTTTTTTTTTTTTTTTTTTTGCGGTACTGGGGATTGAACTCAGGGGCATTCTACCTCCGAGCTATACCTCCAGCCCTATTTTTTATTCTTTATTTTGAAACAGGGTCTCACTAAGTTGTAGAGTGCCTCACTAGGTAGCTGAAGCTGGCCACAAACCCGGATCCTCCGGTCTCAGCCTCCCAAATGCTGGGATTACAAGTGTGCGCCACCACACCCGGCTCTCAGTATATCTTATATACTATCAAGTTTCTATTTGTGATCTAGTTTTCACTCTATTAAGCAAATGCTTTCATTAAAACTGATACTCCTTATCTGCCCCCTTTTTATTTTATTTATTTATTTATCTATTTATTTTGCCAAAGAGTCGCTTTATTCTGTCCAGCCGTGGCAGACAGCACTCTGAGGTACTACTTTCCCAAGTGTCAGTTTAGCTCCCTTTTATCCCCCTTGGTTACAGAGCTAGGGATACAGAAAAGTCAGGTTTTTATGGTTATAAAAATCATTATATCATTTGACAAACACCAGGTGTTCATTCAGAACAGACAACATATTTTACTCAGATGCTATCTTGTGGCCAAGACAGCTTCTCATATCATGAACAGCAAAGCAGATTACAGAAGCAGATATTAGCAGTTAAAGTTCCTTTCCTTTCCTTGTTTAGTTATGGGATACCCGGTTGACCTTTAGTCAAAGGGCTGAGACTGTTTGCCTAAGCTATCTGCCTAAAAGGGACACACCGCCTCAGTAGGAGGCCAGGAGATTTGTCAAGCCAAACCTAAGATTTGTCCCCAGCCAACCCTAAGTATTAAATATTAAAATAATAATCTTGGACCCAGAGTCATTCATGTAAAGGATTTCAGCAAGTAGCAACTGCAGCACCCATCTGTCATAACTGGTGTTCCAACATAGGGTGAAATACCTCAGAGTTTTGGTGAGTCACTCCCATCCCTTCAGCTGCCAAGGTCGTGACCAGCTTAGAAGAGTAACCCACCATGGTCTGCCCCCCTTTTTAAATTTAAGCACTTCTTGTTGAAATATAATTCTCTAAATAGTTTTAAAATATTTTATATTTTAAATACATACTTCACTATATATAGATTTATACTGGCTATGTTTAAGCCACCAAGAAAACCATAATACCCCAGAAAGTAAACATACAGGCACATTGCTAAAGACTTTGCTTTTATTTGGTAGACCGAAAATTATTTTTTGAAGTATGCCCATAACTTGACTCACTCACTGAATTATATCAAGTTTGTATGAAAGTGTATATAGATTATGTCCAAGCAACTATAGACCTTATAATTGTTTGGCAATTAACACACTCATCTAAAATTCTTATCCACTTAGTTTCACAGGACCACCCGACACACTGTGATAAAGTCCAGGGCTGACTGTCGGCCAAGAGTGTAGGAGTCACTTTATTGTGCATAGTTTAAATTTATGCAGCGTTAGCATCTTTACAGTCTGCTAGTTTGGCCAAACAGTCCATTCATCTCATAAATACCTCATGTTTCTTCTATATTTAACTCATTTCCTGAGCTTATTTATGTCATTGATACTTGACTTGTTCCACCTGCGACTCCCATCTTGCTACTTCTGTACCCACTGCACAGCGCCAGTCAGGAAAGCCACGAGCCGGGTGTGGTGGCGCACGCTTATAAACCCAGCATTTGGGAAGCTGAGACCAGAGGTTCCAGGTTCGAGGCCAGCCTCAGCTACCTAGTGAGGCCCTCCGAAACTTATTGAGACCTGGTTTCAAAAGAAAGAATAAAAAATAGGGCTGGGGGTATAGCTTGGAGGTAGAATGCTCCTGAGTTCAATCCCCAGTATCAAAACAAAAAAAAAAAAAGGAAAGCCACGAACACTATGGGTGGATATCCCCACGTTGAGGATGACCATGCCAGTTTAGTCTTCATCACTGCTTTCACTTCTTGTCAGTCCTGCTGTGACTCTCCCAGGAACTCCCCTTGAAAGCTTTTCTAGCCTTTTCCCACTTGTACTCAATTTTTCAGCCTTTACTTCTTTATTTCCTACTGAATAGCCTTTCATTTCTGTGTAGCTTCTTGCACAAGATCTTTCCTTGATACTTACCTCTGTCTCTCTTGTCTCACAAAAATTGCTATCTCTTCTTCCCAAAGTCACTGTGCTTATTTACTGTGCTTATTTACATGTATTCCTGTTCTGTTTTACTTTCTTAGGACTATCACTGAGAGTTTTCTTCTGTGAAAAAAAGATGAACATCTCTCCTTCTTCCTTCTCCTCATCTTTCCTGCTTCTACTTTGTCTCTGAATTGCTCCCCCAACTTAAATCAGTTTCTTTTCCTCAGTATAAACACACCCATCATTAAAAAGCCAGAAAAATCCCTCTCTCAACCCGTATTCCTATCTGTGACTCATCCTCTTTCTCTTTGTTAGCCATGCTTCTGAAAAGCATAGTATATACTTAGTATGACCTTGTTTGTTTCCCACTCACTCTGGGCCCTTATAATCTGTCTCTTCTTCCCAGCACTCCCCAGTAGCTTTGTTGACTTCAGGCAGTTTTGGCCATTGAGTCATAGTGAAGGCTTTTCTGACCTTATTTCACTGATCATCCCCTTAACATTTGCATGCTTTGACTGAATCTCCTTTCTTGTAACCCTCTCCATTTGGCGTAATTCCATTCTTTTCCTGGTTCTCTACTTTTCTCATTGTCCTTGTTCTTCATTCACCTTCTTAAACATTGCTTTTCTCCTGTCGTCCATCTTCATCCCTGTTTGTTTTTCCTCTACCCATGTTCTTATAGATATCACTGTTAATAATGATCTCTGTGCCCACCTCATCCCTCTGTCCCCAAGTCTCTACCCATGTATACAGCTGCCTTTCGATATCTACACTTAGATGCTGTATAGTTTTCCTGTGTTCTGCTGTGACTCCTCTGCCCAAGCCCCAAACCTGAGAATCATCCAGGCTTCTCCTTCCTACTCATTCACCTTTGTCAGTCACAAAACTGGCCGGTGTAGCCTCCTCAGAAATCTTAATGTCCCTTTCTCTCTATTACTCCTTTGATTTAAGTGAATGGTTCATAACTGTGGACAATTTAATTTTGTCCCCCAGGTGACATTTGACAGTATCTATAGACACTTTTGATTGCCACTTTGATGGATGCTGTTGACATCTGGAAATTAGAGGCCCGGAATACTACTAAACATCCTCTACTGTGCAGGACAACCCCTGCAACAGGAGACTATTTGGCCCTCAATATCAGTAATAAAAAAGTTGAGATTCCCTGGTGTAGGCTATCAGCTTTTCTCTTTGGATTGCTCTAGCAGACTCCTAGCTAGTTTCCTTATTTCTTGCCCTACAGTTCTCTTCAATACTGCTAACTGCGCAGTCTAGCAAATAAATGTAATAAATAAATCATCAGTGGTTCCCTGTTATTTTTAGGTTAAGGTCTTAGTCTCTGAGCATGACTTCCAGCTCTCTTCCTGATATGGCTAGCCTGGCCCACATATTGGATATTAGTTTTTACTCCTACTTCCTTGCTTTTACTACTACTTCTGGAATTACTGAATTGCTGACAGTTTTTTTTAAACATACTTTGTGTTTCTATGCATTGATAGTTTGTACTGTTGTTTCTTCTGTGTGGACTTCCCTTGGCTTATCTCCCCAATGAACTCCATTAAGCATTAGATGAAACTTGTCTTGTGCTATAAACCCTTCCCTGACCCTTAAGGAGGCCTGTCTATACACCATGTATAAGTAGACATACTGCATTGTAGTTATTTACTTGCCAGCTTCTCTTCTAGGCTGTGAGCCCCCAAGGGCAAGTTGTCTACCTTTTATCCTCATTACTCTTAGTCTAGTTGGTGCTAGGCATTAGTAACTACTCTATAAATATTTATTGAATGATTGCTGGCTGATGGATTGAATGAGCTTTTGAATACTAAGATCTCTGAAAAAAAATTTTAAATATAACAATGAGACTACTTATAAAATCAGTCCAACTTTTTGTTATTACTATAAATTAAACTTTGACCTATATCCTAAATAAAGTTTATGATCTGTTAGTGAAAATTTAATCTTTTATTCTGTTTTAGCTATTTGATGGCATTGAATGTGAATTTCCCATATTTTTCCTTTACATGATGATTGATGGTAAGTGAGCTCCTTCCTGAAATTTAAGCTATAGGATGTAAGTGGCTTAAAGAAGAACAAAAATGAAATATGATTCCTTTCAGCTAGCAAATAGACTGCACTTCAGTGATGTTAACTGCTTTGAATTTTTATATGCTACTCTTCTGCTTTCTGAGTGAATGTTAAATCATTTAAAGAATTTTAAAAACTACTTTGAAGTATTCAAAAATGATACTAATATATTATTCATATTTTCAAAAAAAAGTTTTTAATAATAGAAATCATGAATACTCTAATCATGACAGTGTGAGTATCATACTTAAGCATAGAGAAATTTCAATTAAAATTCAGTTTTCAATTCTAAATGCTAACATGACTTTCTAAAATCAGTTCCTTAGAAAAATATCACATGTATTTGCATTACTTTTTTCTTTTATTTTTATCATTTACATAAAAAATTATCACCATAATTATAAAAGGACTAATAGGTCTTTCTAAGATAAAAAGCTTATTGATCACAGCTGCTGTTGGATTTTATATTTTACATTTTAGGTATTTTTAGAGGCAATCCCAAACAAGTCAAGGAATATCAGGATCTTTTGACCCCAGTACTTCATCAGACCTCAGAAGGTATAGTTATTTTTCAAGAATTCTTCCTATCAATATCTCCTTAATGTTCCTTTGAAATTCATAAATGAGTCCTTTTTAAAATATAGTAATTTATATTACACTGAAACCTGGAATGGGGCTTCAAATGAAATTATAAAGAATAATCTCTTTTGTTTTGTTTTTTTTAGTGGTGGTGATACTGGAGAGTATGTGGAAGGTTTTTTGATGTTGTTGTTGCTGTTGTTTTGTTTTAGGTACTGTGATTGAAACTCAGGGGCATTCTACCTCCAAGATATATCCTCAGTCCTTTGTTTATTTTTTATTTTGAAACAGGGTCTCGCTAAGTTGCTGAGGCTGGCTTTGGACCTGTGATCCTCCTGTCTCAGTCTCCCAAGTACTGGGATTATAAGCGTGCTCCAACATACCCAACAAGAAAAGTGTTGTTACAAAAGAAATTTATTAGTCAAGTCAAGAATGGAGATGAATTTATGCCTAGGTAGTTTGCATATGGGCAGAACTTCTTCATCTGTTACTTAATTACACAACTCTTACTCTATGTAGTATGACAATAATATAACGAGGCTGTTTTTATCCAGGTCATCAAAAATGCTATGATTAGGTCAGGGCTTCTCTCCCTCGCCCCCAGAGGGCTACTTAGAGAAGCTATGCCCTTGTCTAAGGGCACTAGCATTGCCAAAAACATTCTAGCCTCCTCTTTGTAGTTGCTTCTAGGGCCTTTAGCATTTTATTTTGAAAATCTGTCATATGCTAAAATGTCACCCTTTGAGGATGATTCAATATTAGAAGCGATAAAAATGCTCAGTTTTATGAGTAAGGATATATTGGCTTCAGTCAAATACCAGCAGAGACCAAAACAACAACAACAACAACAAAAATGTAATTGACTTTTCTGTGTAATTCTCAAAGGAATTACAAAGATGACATCATAAATATCTTTGGGGTTTGAAAGTATTAATAGAGTAAGAATATATTTTCATGAGAGAACAGTGTTGAAAACATATTTATATAGAAGTTTAAAATTGTGGTGTGCTGGTAAAAAAAAAAAATGCATGGTTTTATCACTATGATGCATAAAGTGTCATTCATAGCACTGGGCCCCATTCCTGTCACACATGAAGTTTGTAATGTTCTTTGGAGTTTTCCACAAATATCTCAGACTAAATACTTCTATTATGTGCACACCTTTTAAAATGTTTGTAATGTTAAAAGTTGTGAAATGTTTATGGATAAACATTGAATTATAAATAAATACTAATTTTAAAAGCAGTTGTTTATGTCTTTATGCACTGAATAATCACTTGATTAATATGAGAAATAATATGGTGAATGTAATATTTGAAATAGCTTGAATGAGATCTTTTAGTATTCTGTAGTACATCATAATGCATTGAGGTGGTAGTTTAATGTACTCCACTTTAGGTTTCATGGTGCTCAGAGAGTGATGTGTGAAGTATTCTCTGTGTATCATAGACTTTTATTTATTTATTTTTACTGGTTTTTAGACAGATATATCACTATTGATTGCATAATAAAGGAAGAAATTTTTTAGAGAAATTGGATTAATTTTAGAAAAATTTAATATACTGCAAATTTATGTTGCAAAAAGTCTTCTAGAGCACTCTACAAAAACTCTACTCTTTAATTGTTTCTATAAGGAATATTTTTAAATGAGTTGGAAACAGGAAAAGATGGATTTTTTTTCTTTTCAATGACATTGAATGGTAGATAATGGTCTTAATATTTAAACAGATTTCTTGGCTCTAAGCAAAAGCTTGGGGTTATAATTCTTCATTTAAGATTACATAGTATCTCATTTGTGAAGCTTCCACAGACTAATTCTATTAAATAGCTTTCTCTATGGCTCTAAATGTTTGCATGCTGTACATTTGTTGATTCATTTAGAGGTCTTAAAATTAAATGGTGTTAAAGGAGATATGTACACATTGTTGGCTAAAGCACAACAGTACACTGTTGAATTAGTGTTTTAAAGTCAAGAAGCTCTTCTTAGTATTCTGCTTTTCACTGGCAATATCTGAAAGAAATAAGAATATCCTATTTTTTGTAGCTTATCAAATCGACTTCCTGTGTAACCTTTCTCTCTCCCTGCTTTCTAGTCATTGCAGATTCTTGAAGAGAAATTTGGAGAATATTGATTTGTTACATTTTAAATATATTTATTTTTAAACCCTGTAGGATATCCTGTGGTACCAAAGTACTATTATGTGCCAGCTGATTTTGTAGAATATGAAAAAAGAAACCCTGGTAGTCAAAAGCGATTTCCTAGTAACTGTGGCCGTGATGGAAAACTATTTCTTTGGGGACAAGCCCTTTATATCATCGCAAAACTCCTGAGTAAGTAGAGAAGATTGGCAACATTTTTGTTTTGTTTTGTTTTGTCTCCGTGTTATCAAGTTGTTAGAAGTAAATATATCTAGGGTGACATTTTTCTTGGGTTTGCATGGTATTTCATGTTCTTAAGATGTCTTTGGGGAGTTTCTTAGTGTGTAAAGTGTATTAACATACCTATTTTACTGAATGATGATGGACAGTTTCTGGGAAGTCAAATAGGTCTGGGTACCATTACCATCATTTAGAGGGCTACATTCAGCTTAGTTGATAGGTTTCTAGCAGAAGGCTATGAGAACTTTGATTTACCCAGGAGTGAGATAGCTGGATCAAATGGTGGTAGACAATTTTCAGATTTCTGAGGAACCTCCGTACTATTTTCCATAGTGGCTGTACTAATTTGCTTTCCAACAACAGTGTAGAAAAGTTCCTTTTTCTCCATATCCTCACCATCATTTATTATTTTTTCTTTTGGTTATCAGCCATTCTACTGGGGTGAGATAGAATATCAATCAAGTTTTGATTTGTAGTCCCCTAATGGCTGAAGATATTGAGCATTTTTTATATATCTATTGACCATTTATATTTCTTCTTTTGAGAAGTATTCAGATCATTTGCCCATTTTTTTTTTATTATTTGTTTTTAGTTTTTTCAATTTTTATATATATTTTGGGTGTTAATCTTCTGTCAGATAAATAGCCAACAAAGAATTTCTCCTTTTCTGTAGGTTGGTTCTTCACTCTGCTGTTTCCTTTGCTGTGCAGGAAGGTTTGGTTTGGTTTGGTTTGGTTTAAATATAATTCTATTTGTCTGTTCTTGCTTTTATTTCCTGAGCTATTGGAGTCCTATTCAGGAAGTCATTGCCTGTGCCAATATCATGAAGTATTTCCTATATGTTTTCCTCTAGTAGTTAATAAGGGACTTTTGAAGTGATAGAATAAGCTGGGCATGGTGGTACATACCTATAATCCCAGTTATTTGGAAAACTGAGGCAGGAGGATCACAAGTTCTAGGCCAGCCTCAGCAACTAAGACCCTGTCTCAAAATAAGAAAAGTGTCTGGCCAGGCCTAGTGGTGCATGCAAGTAATTCCAGTACTTAGGAAGCTGAGATAGGAGAATCACAGGTTTGAAGCTGGCCTCAGCAACTATTTCAAAATAAAAAGAGGTGAGGGCATAGCTCAGAGGTAGAATGCTCTGAATTCAGTCCTCAATACCAAAAAAAAAAAAAACTCTGGAAATATAACTCAGTTGTAAAGTTCTTGAGTTCATTCTCCAGTACCAAGAAAAATTATTGTAATGGAATAAATATGGAAGTACTTTAGAATATCCAGAGTGTTATATATATTTTAAAATCACAACTTAATTTCCTGGTTTCTAAATAATTTGATAAGTCATTATTTGAACACAATTTATTTTCCAGTTGACATTTTAAATGATTATTATTACTAATACCCAGCAAACCTATTTCTCTGACATTATCATGGTTTTTGTTCCACCTCTATCCTAATTTCTCTCTCTTTTTTCCTTTTCTTCATGTTTTTCTGGTACTGAAGTAGAAAGGTCAGTGTTGGAGGAACCATGAATTTAGGAGTCATAGTTCTACCACTTGCTACATATGTGACTTATAAAATTGGTTTTGTTTTTTATTTCCTTGAAGATCAATTCCTTTCTTTTTTTTTTCCCCAGTACTAGGGATTGAACCCAGGGGCATTCATTCTACCTCCAAGCCACACTCCCAGACCTATTTTTTATTATTTATTTTGAAACAAGGTCTCACTAAATTTCAGAGGGCCTGTCTAAGCAGCTGAGACTGGCCACCAACCTTCAATCCTCTTGTCTCAGCCTCCCAAGTACTGGGATTACAAGCATGCACCACCATGCCTGGCTAATTCCTTTTTTTTATATACAGATTAACTGATGAGGAAATATGCATAAAGCATTTACATTAGTACAAATACATACTTAAATGGTTCTTATTTCCTTGTCTTTTCTTCTCCCCTCCCTCCCTTTCTAAGCTACACTTTAGGTGATGGTATATGTGAATGTGTTTCATAGCTTTTTTTAGGCATCCATTTCAGGATGCTCGTGGGCTCTCCTTGCAGATACTCCATAGCCACAAAATTCATCACAAGAAGAAACTGCTTCCCAGTTGCTATGTAACTGTTCTTCTGCTTGCTGATTCTGTTTCTGATTGTAGAGACCTCTTTGACAATCACAAGCTTTATAGCAAGAACTTTATGACATATTCCTCTTTTACTCTCAGGGCAGCCTCATTGTTCTGGTATACTCCCTCCTAATTCCAATATTTATAACTAAGATATGCCCATTTGCACTTGATTTCGCTCATGATGTTTTTTACCCAATTAACTTCAAGTATAAAAGCCAGTGATTAATCCTGAAAATGCCTTTGAAAGTTAAATCATTGATCAGATGCCTCCTGGTGTGTATGAGCATATACAGAACTCAGGTCTTGATTGTATTGGTCTGTTGACATCAAATATGGTTGACTCTGAGCTCAGTATAGGTCATGGTTTTGTCACTGATCAGTTAAAGATAAAATAGTAGATAAAAGTATTTGGATATCTTTCCATATTGTGAGTACTACGAGATTTCCCAGCTTTTACCCTTCAGGAAACTTCAAGCAGAAAGACATTGATTTCTGAGCACTTTCATTATCTTTTTCATGGTATCTATGTGATTGCTAGTGACGTAAAGTGGGATTTTTGTGTAGCAGGTATGATAGACATCTTGAGAACATATGTAAGAGTACTTTAAAGGCTTTGCCTAGGAAGATTTTCTTTCTTCACCTTACTGTACAAATGACTGACCTGCCTCCCTCTCTCCCTCCCTCCTTTCCATTATATGGTACTGAGAAATCAAACTAGGGCCTGGAACATGCTAGTCAAATGCTCTACCACTGAGCTATATTTCCCGCCCTTTTTATTTTAATTTGAGACAGTGTCTTACTAGTTTCTGAGGCTGGCCTGGAACTTATGATCCTCCTGCCTCAATCTCTGGGGTAGTTGGGATTATAGGCTTGCATCACCCAGCCTAACTAGTGACTTTTTTTTCTTTCCTTCTATCGTGTGTGTGTGTGTGTGTATGTGTGTGTGTGTGTGTGTGTGTGTGTGTGTGTGTGTTGCTGGGGATTGAATCCAGGGGCATTCTACCTCTGAGCTACACTACACCCCCTATTTTATTTTTGTTTTGTTTTGTTTTGTTTGCGGTACTAGGGATTGAACTCAGGAGCGTTCTACTTCCGAGCTACACCCCCAGCCCTATTTTTTTATTCTTTATTTTGAAACCGGGTCTCACTAAGTTGCAGAATGCCTCACTAGGTAGCTGAGGCTGGCTGCGAACCCGGATCCTCCGGTCTCAGCCTCCCAAATGCTGGGATTACAAGTGTGCGCCACCACGCTCAGCTCCTATTTTATTTTTGAAACAGGATCTCACTAAGTTGCTAACAGCTTGAGTTGCTGAGGCTGGCTTTGAAGCTGCGGTCCTCATGTCTCAACCTCCCAAGTGTTGGTATTATAGGCATGTGCTACCACACCCAGCTCTAACTGGCTTTCTTAAAACTAAAACATTTAAATTGAGCTGTTACTATGATTAGAATTTGCATAAAAATTATAGTCTTACTCCTTAGAATCTAAGTAGGTTCTTCAAATATATTGTTACACTATTTCCCAGAAATGCTAATAATACCTACCTTAAAATTTATTGGATTCTGCGTTCTGCCTTTTTACAAATATTATCCTTAGTATCCTTCTGACTTCTATGAAATGGGTACTACAAGGTATAGGCAAGGAAATTGAGTCCTAGAAGAGTTTAGCAACTCACTGAAGGTCACTCAGATCATGGCCACGTTTATTGATTTATTCCAGTCTACATGATGATTGTGTCACCTGGAACCTCTGTTATTAAATATTCTTATTTAAAACAAAAACTTTGTAACCTGTAAGATAGTAATTGTACCTTGCTTTCATTTACATTCTGTTTAAAATGCCTTTCTTGGTCCTTTTCTTTTATAAATTGTATAGTAACTTGCTTTGCCCATTTAACCTTGATTTCATCATTTTTCTTACCAGTCTTCATGAATGTTTTATATATTAAATATATTAAACCTCTCTGATATTTTTCTGGTTTGTTTGTTTCAGTGTTGCCTAGGCTGTTTTTTGTTTGTTTTTGGTACCGGGAATTGAACCCAGGGGCATTCTACCTACAAGCTACACCCCCTGGCCTTTTTTTTTATTTTATTTTTTTGAAACAGGGTCTTGATAAGTTACTGAGATTGGCCTTGAACCTCCTTTTTCAACCTTCCAAGTGCTGGGATTATATGTGTGTGCCACTGTTCCCAGCTGTGCCTGGTTACTTTTTATTCTTTTATTCTCTTAAGCTTTTCAGTTTGGGAAGTTTCAGTTGACATATCTTCAAGATCACTGATTCTTTCCTTGGCCATGTCCAAGCTATGCTGTTTTTTAATTAAGAAAGTAAAAAACTTATGTACTCAGAGCTATCATTATTTTCCTATCTATTTTTTTGCCATGGAATTTAACATTTCAAAGTCTGTCCTGTTAATCAATTGAGTTTAAAAAATCATAACAGTTCAGAATGTTTGGGTATGTATATGAGGTTGAGGCTTGCCCTCCCTCCAAGTGGCTCCCTTTCATCACAGGTGTTAGCGTGTGTCACTGCACGTTGTAGGCTATAAATTACCTACTTAGCCAATTGGTGTGCCCAATGTGATTTTGATGTCATGATGAAAAAAATTACTTGATTTGTTAAATGTCTTTTAAATTGTTATTTCATTAAAGAAACCAAAATTCTTGTAATATTTTTTAATTGACACACAAAATCGTAGATACTTATGGGGTACAATATGATGTTTCAGTACATTTATGCATTGTATAATGTTCAATTTCTTAATAATTTCTTTTGGTCCTTACACTAATTATTTGAGGTAAACCTTGGTTATATTTTCTAAATGTTTCTATGTATAAAAAATACAAAGAATAACTTAATACCTGTTTTAAGGCATTAGAAATGCCATTTAGAAATGGCCATCCTGTTTATAGAAATACTTATTTTTTGAGGTTTAATATTGTGTTGTAAATATAGAAAGCCATTGCTTCTTGATTCTTATTCTTTTATTTTCATTTTAAATATTTTGTAGCTGATTAGGTAAAAGTTCTTTCAGGCCTGCCACTCTTTATCAGAAAATCAATGTCATTGAATTTGCACATTGAGGACCTCTGTTTTTGCCTCCTGAATGATAAAAATCAGTGTTGTGGAGAAAAACCTATCTATTAACTTTACCTTTTAAGGATATTTGTCACTTTCACCATTGTGGAAATAAATGGTTATGGCAATTAGTGCTTCCATATTTTTAACCCATCAACTCATTCTTTTTAATATGCTTTTATTGGTACATTGTGATTGTCCATCCTAGTGAGGTTCAGAATGATATACACATACATGCACACAGCATTGGTACCTTCCCTCTGGGGCCCAAGTCATTCTTCTGTTAAGTCTGCTAAGGTCCAGTGTGAGCTGGGGACTGTGCTAGGTACTGGGATATCACCATGAATAAGAAATTAGATGAGTACCTGGTACACATTGAACATCACGCTAGATGTGGAGTGTGGCACAAGGCCAGAAATATGAAGGAAATGCACAGAAATGGACTTCTAAAGGATTTGTTTAACCATTTGGTTCATGTCAATTTAATAGATTTGCATTTATGCTTTCTAAGGATATAAGATTGCTTAATTTGTCTTTCACCACTTAAAAATAACAAAGATAGAATTTTCTGTAGAATAATAGTGAAATATTATGTAAAATGCTTATTGATTGTGTTAATTTTTTCACATCTCTGATCATACAAATAAGCTAAAGAAATAATTTGCTGCTTATTTAGAATACCAGTATACTAATCAATCCTACATGATGATTTAAAATTAATAAGTTGAAGTTATAGGTTTATATCATCTACAGTTAAGTCTATATTGATTTTATTTAAATTTTGCAAATTTTTTTTCCAGAGAGAAAAAAATGTGCCATATACTAGGTATGAGCAAGTTGTTTAAACACTGTGTACCTCCTTTTTGTTATCTGTAAAATGATCAGGTTGTTGTGAGAATTAATATATGTGAAATGATTACACTATGTTAGAAACTTAGTAACGAATATGTAAATACTGTTGCTGCTGCTGTTGCCATTCCTCCTCCTCTTTCTTGTTATTCTACTGTTAGTATTACTTTTATTATTATCGAAGAGATCCTCCAAGAGTTACTAAAACAGACTTTGGTGATTTTGTTTATTAGATAACATTACAAATGTTCCTGCAAGTTACCCCAGAATAGAAATACAATGTAGAAATGTTCCCAAAGGTGAAAGAAATTTAAAATCATTTACTTCCTAGTTTTTCAGAATTATTAACTGCCTAAGAGCATACCTAAAACTTTATGGAAAATTACTGTAATTTTTTAAAATAAAGATTATACACAGATACCTTTATACAGAACTGAGCATGAACACTATAGGTCTGAAGATCAAGAATGAAATGAGTCACAGAAGGTGATGGAGGGAGGGGGGGACACCCTAATACACATGATGTACTTTCATGAACATATCAGAGTCAATCACTAAACTGAACTTGAAAAGGAGGGAGGGCGAGGGAGTGGAAAGGGAATTGGGGAAGGGTTAAATGAGAAATGTGTGCATATATGCCTTTATCAGTTTGTACCTAACAAAGATGTATGATTACATGCACCAACTAAAAAAATAAAATAAAAAAGAATGAAATGAGCACATTTTCATAGTTTAAGTGCAGTAAAAATATGCAAGTGTGCCAGCTTAGTTTAGTAGAAGTTGGATTCATGTTTTGTTATTATTCTATTAACTTCTACATGTGTAAACAAAGCTAAGATAAATTTATAGATGTGGAATTGCTGGGTTGGAGAGTAAGCTCACTGTAAATTTGCATAATTACTGCTGACTTGAACTCCAAGGAAGTTGTACAGAACTAACTGAAGTGTGTTAGAGAAAACAGCCAAGAATCACTAATTCAGGGCCTTCGTCCACTGCTTCCCTCCTTTCCACTCCAAATTGCCTTCTTTGTTATATCCTTGGGTTTTTTTCAAAAATTGCCCCTAGGAAGGCTAGTACAGTGGTACATGCCTGTTATTCCAGTTATTCTGGTGGCTGAGGCAGGAGGATAGCAAGTTCCAAGCCAGCCCAGGCAACTTAACAAGACCCTATCTCAAAATAAAAAATAAAAAAGGGCTGGATATGCAGCTTAGTGAGACAGTTCCCTGGGTCTCATCCCTGTATGACTGAAAAAGTTGCCACAAGGACCTACCACTACCACAAAAAGGGCTTCCGTATTGACAGTATGACAGCAGTTGAGGACATTGTCTTCATGCTGGTCAGGGCTCCATAAAAAAGTGCAGCATCTTAGAAGTCTCTTTTAGAATTCAGTATTAGGAAACAGTCTCTCTTTAAAATGTTTTCCTTCCTTGACAATAAAAGTGCATTATTTTAAAAAAAGTTTTATTAAGCCGGGCGTGGTGGCGCGCTCTTGTAATCCCAGCATTCGGGAGGCTGAGACCGGAGGATCCGGGTTCACGGCCAGCATCAGCTACCTAGTGAGGCACTCCGAAACTTTGCGAGACCCCATTTCAAAATAAAGAATAAAAAATAGGGCTGGGGGTATAGCTCGGAGGTAGAACGCCCCTGAGTTCAATCCCCAGTACTGCAAAAAATAAAAAATAAAAATAAAAACAGTTTTATTGAGATATAACTAAAGTTCACTATTCTTATTTTTAATGTATTCATGAAGTTATGCAGTTATCCTTTCCTTCCTCTTTTTTTATTTCTTTTTTTATGTGTGTATGAGGTACTGGAGATTAAACCCAAGGGCTACACCAGCATCCCTTTTTATTTTTTTATTTTGAGACAGGATCTCATTAAGTTGCCAGGCTGGCCTGGAGCTTATGATCCTCATGCCTTTGCATCCCAAGTACTGGGATTATAGGTGTGTGCCACCTCACCTAGCTACTAATCTACTTTCTAGTGCCTATTCTGGACATTTCGTATACCCTAAATCATTTAATGTGTGGCTTTTGTGTCTGACTTCTCTCACTTGGAATCATGTTTTCACGTCCTCCATGTTGTAGCCTGAATCAGCACTTTATTCAGAACAAATGAAGAATAACATTTTTTTATGGTAGAGTAACATTCCATTGTATGCATTGCATCATTTTATTTATCCCTTCACCAAATTGACATGTTTGGACTAGTATGAATAAAACTGCTATGAGCTTTCATATACAAATTCTTTGGCGTATTTTTTATTTCTCTTGGGTATAGATTTGGTAAAAGAGTTGCTAGGTCTTATACTAACACTTATATTCAACATTTTGGGCAACTTTCAGAGTGTTTCTCAAGGGAGTTATATCATTTTTGCTTTCTCACCAATAACTCCTATATGAAGGCTCT
This sequence comes from Graphiurus murinus, assembly GCA_004027655.1. Lineage (NCBI taxonomy): Eukaryota > Metazoa > Chordata > Mammalia > Rodentia > Gliridae > Graphiurus > Graphiurus murinus. Next base: position 36,035 of record PVLC010009387.1, read on the forward strand.
AAATTCTCTGTATCATCTGCTGCTTTTTAAACTTATTGTTATACCTATCCTGATGGGAGTGACTTGGTATCTTATTGTGATTTTGATTAGTATTTCTGAATTAGTATTGTTAATTAGTTTAAGTATTGTCTGAATTAGTATTTTGATTAGTATTGTTGAGCGTCTCTTCATTTCTTAATAATTGTTTAACTTTGAAGAAATACCTATTGAGATATTGTGGCTATTTTTAAATTGAATTTTTGTCTTTTTATTGTTGAATTGTAAGAGTTCTTAATATATTATAGATTCGACTTCCTTAAAAGATACATGATTTGCAAATATTTTCTTGAATTCTGTATGTGGGCTGTCATTTGACTTTCTTGATAGGATCGTTTGAAGCAAAAAGGTTATTTTGATAAAATCCAATTTCATTTATTTTATCACTTGCAGTTTGTTGTTGTAATTTTATCTAAATCAAAGTCACATAAATTTGCTCCTAACAGATGTATAGTTTTAGCTTTTATGTTTAACTTTTTGGTCTATTTTGAATTTTTCTTTATTTATGATATGAGAAAGACCTTCCTTCCTTCCTTCCTTCCTTCCTTCCTTCCTTTCATTCTTCCTTCCTTCCTTCCTTTTTTCCTCCCTCCCTCCCTCCCTTCCTTCCTTTCTTTTTTTCTTTTGGTACTAGGGATTGAACTCAGGAGGCTTTAACACTAATCTACACTCCCAGGCCTATTTTATTTTTTTATTTTGAAACAGGGTCTCACTAAGTTACCACTCACTGGCCTCAAACCTGCTGAAATCCTCCTGTCTCAGCCTCACAAATGTTGGGAATGTAGGCATGTGCCACTGCACCCTGCCCACCTTCATTATTTTGCTTTTTTATATCCAATTGTTCCAACATTATTTGTCATATTAGAAAAAAAGCTATATTCTTTTACCCTTTGAATCGTTATGGTACCCACTTCAAATATCAATTAACCATAAATGTAATGGTTTATTTTTGTGCTCTAAATTTTATTGCATTGATCTATATGTCTGTTCTTGTGTCAGTTTTGTGCTGTCTTAATTACTTCTTCCTTTCCAATCTGAATGTCTTTTATTACTTTCCTTGCCCAGTTTCCCTGACTGAAATTTCCAGAACAATGTAGAATAGAAGTGCTGAGAATGGACATCCTTCTCTTGTTTCTAATTTTTAGGAAAGAGTCACTCTTTCACCATTGAGCATGATACAACTATAGGTTTTTCACAGAAATTCTCTTTACCAGCTTGAAGAAGTTTCCTTCTATCCTAGTTTGTTGAATGCTTTTTTATCATGAAAGGATGTTGGATTTTGTCAAACACTTTTCTGTATATATTTAGATGATTATAAAGGTTTTTGTTTGTTTGTTTTTTGTCCTTTATGGTATTAGAATAATTGTTTGAAATTTTAAGCCATTTTTGCATTTGTGGAATAAATTCTTCATGGTCATGTTATATAATCCCTTTTATATGTTACTATAATTGGATTGCTAGTATTTTTTTTGAGAATTTTTGTATCTGTATTCATAAGGGATCTGGAACAGTATTGTTCAGTGGCAGCTGAGGCTAGGGTTCTCATGCATGTGTATGTGTAACATGTGTGGATATTTGAGAAGTTTCAATCACTTTGCTTTTTAAAAATCAGTTCAAATTGCATAATCCTTCTTGAGTTGGTTTTCGTGGTTTGTGTCTTTCCAGAAGAACCTATTTTGTCTAGGTTATCTAATTGTTGGCATTCATTTATTGATATTCTCTTATAGTCCTTAAAATCAGCAATAATGTTTCTATTCTCATTCCTGATTTAGTAATTTAGTATTTTTCCCTCATGCTGTTTGTTTTTATTTGTTTATGTGTGTTGGTAACTCTAGCCAAAGACTTGTCAGTTTTGTTGAGCTTTTCAAGAACCGGGTGTGGTGGCACACACTTGTAATCCCCAGCATTTGGGAGGCTGAGACCGGAGGATCCGGGTTCGCGGCCAGCCTCAGCTACCTAGTGAGGCCCTCCGCAACTTAGTGAGACTCGGTTTCAAAATAAAGAATAAAAAATAGGGCTGGGGGTATAGCTTGGAGGCAGAATGCCCCCAAGTTCAATCCTCAGTACCGCAAAAAAAAAAAAAAAAAAAAAAGAACCTACTGTTTAAAAATAGTGTTATACTTTTTATACTTTTATTGGTGCATCATAGTCTCACATCATAATGCAGTTCGTAGTGATAGTAACATACATGCACACAGTACTTGGTGAATTTTCCTCTGGCTCCCTTCCCAGTTCCCCCTTCCCCATAAAGATACTGAAATTGGCAATGGAATTCTCACATATCAGTGTGGAGATTCTTCAGAAAACTAGGTATGGATCTACCATATGATCCTGCTTTACCACTCCTTGCTATCTTTCCAAAGGGACTAAAATAAGAATATTTTAGGAATATGTGTATATCTATATTTATAGCAGCACAATTCATAATTCAAAATTATGGAATCAACCCACGTATCCATCAATAGATGAATGAATTACCAGATTATAGAGTATGCACACAATGGAATTCTACTTGGCAAGGAAGAATTACAAAATTATATCATTTGCAGGAAAATAGGTGGACCTGGGGAAATTAAGTTAAGTGAGATTAGCCAGTCACAGACAGTAAAGGATCATATAATTTCTCTCATATGTGGAAGCTAGGGAGTAATTGGGATATAAAGGGACTTTAGATAACAGATGAGAAATCCCAGTGGAGCAAGGGAGGTGACCTTGGCGGGGGAAGGGGGTGAGAATTAATGAAATAATCTACTTTTGATTTCACTGATATTCTCTATTTTTCTTTATTCTATATCATTAATTTTTACCCTGTCATTTCCTTCTGCTTTTGATTTAGCTTTCTTTCCTCCCCTTGTCTTCAGGTAGAACAATAAGCTATTGATTTCAGATATTTTTTATTTAATATGGGAATTTAATATGGGTATTGCTTTATTATATTCCATAAGTTTTGGTATGTTATGCTACCACATCCATTCTTATCAAAATTATAGTAAAAAGTATTATCTTTTTCTCTGTGTCTATTTCCTTTTTATATGGTTGTAGGGATAAAACCCAGGGCTATATACTGCTAAGCAAGTACTCTACCACTGAGCTATATCCCCAAACCCTAAAGTATTTCCTGATTTCACTTTTTATTTTTTATTTGACTTATTGGTTATTTAGGAATGGGTTAAGTCCATGCATTTGTGAAGTTCTAAAAATTTTTTATTATTGATTACTTATTTCCTGCTATTGTAGCATGTTTTGGGGGTTTTTTTGTTTGTTTGTTTTAATTCTTTTCTATTTATTGAGGCTTATTTTGTGACCAAGCATGTATTATGTCATGGAAAATGGTCCATGTCCCTTGAGAAAAATGGATATTTTGCTCTTTTTTTTTTTTTTTTTTTTTTGTGTGTGTGTGGTACTGGGGAATGAACTCAAGGGCATTCTACCTCTGAGCTATACCCTCAGCCCTATTTTTTATTCTTTATTTTGAAATAGGGTTTCACTAAGTTGCAGAGGACCTCAGTAGATAGCTGAGGCTGACCGTGAACCTGGTCTCAGCCTCCCAAATGCTGGGATTACAAGTGTGTGGATATTTTGCTCTTGAGTAAAGCGTTCTATCAGTGTCTCTTAGTTCTTAGGTTTATAGTGGTGTTTTTATCTTTTTCATTTCTGTGACCAAAATACCTGACAAGTGCAACTTAGAGGAAGAAAGGTTTATTTAGAATTCATGGTTACAGAGGTTTCAGAGGTCATTTCAGGGTCGGCCTGCTCGACATAGCAGAACAGCTTGGTAGCACGACTTTAGAGCATAGTGAAAGAGGAAAAGCCTCACTCAACTCATGGCAGTGAAAGCAGAAAAAGAGGAGATGGCCAGGAATAGATAGTCTCCAAGGCCATGCCACCAGTGACCCACCTCTTTAAGCCATGTCCCACCTCTGAAACTGGCTGCATTGTCTAACACATGAGCTTTGGGGGACATTAAATCCAAATCCAAAATATACTTGTAAGTGTATTTTTTATAATGTCATTTATTTTTTTTTTTTTTTTACAGCTGATGAATTAATCAGTCCTAAAGACATTGATCCTGCCCAGCGCTATGTCTCACTACAGGATCAACGTAATGTGAGCATGAGGTATTCAAATCAGGTAAAGAGATATTGTATGTCTTAATTTAGACTCATCAAGAGACATATAAGACTTAATTGAAGAGAGAATTTTATTCTAAATGGGTTTTTCTTGCTTCTTCTGAGAGCTAGGCTTCTCCCTCCTCTGTTGGTTAAGATTTATTTGTGGAAGGGCTATTTGTTAATGAGAATGTAGGAGATGCGCCCAACAAGGTGTTTCCCAGGTAAACATTTCCATCTTCAGAATGATTGAGTTTAAAATCTCAGGTGCATTTAAGAAGGTGTCATGCATATAAGCAGCAAGAGGACAGATGGTGTGTTACTGAAGGCAGTGGGATCCTATGAAAGGCTCTGTGCCTGATGTCTCTCCTATGCGGTGTCTCCTTGACAGTACTGAGTGACATGTCAGGGAAAGGAAAAGCCCTTAGATTTTTACATTTAATAGCTGTGGATTTAGACTGTTGTGTCAACAAAATTCGTGTTTTCAGGATCAGCAAGATTCATGTTGACTTGAGCAAATCCTAAAGTATTAAATGATACCAGTAATGAGGACTGTTAAAATGAAAATATTATGGATTGTAGAAACTGCCTGAGGAGAAAGGAAATGAACCTGAATGTGTGCCTGGGATTTCAAGCAGTTATCATGAATTTAATAAGAATGGCATCAGCACTTACAGAAGATAAGCCTACAAATTGAAATCTTTTATTTTAAAAAATATGCAGACATAACACACACACACACACATACACACACACACACACACACACACACACACACACTAATAAATGTTTGTTTTAATGAAAGAAAGGGAGAGCAAACAACTCCATTATGTTCTATCACACTATTTCTTTGACTCTTGGTTTTCAACAAAACATGTAATTTCTTTTGAGTGGTTTACAGATGAAAAGTTATTTGAGAGACTTGTAAATAAAATGTTAATATTTTCTTAAGAAATAAAATCTTCATGTTAATATGTGACAGAATTTTTTTACTATTAATACTGCTCCTATAAGATGAGGGATTGGCCTTTGTCTTAGGCAAATATACAGTGTCATACAAATGTACAGTCTGTGTACATTTGAGAAAGTTTTACTTTAAGAATGGTAAAGTAGGGAATATATCTAACTTTATATTAACCCAGTACTGTGACTCTGAGCCATTTTAGGACTAGCATGTATCATTTATATAGCATTTCACATGCTTGACCCAGTTCTCTAGGGTGATGAAACCTTAAAGCCTTTTCTTAGAAAATCAAGTAATAGGTCACAGATTTGAGGTATGTGGGCAGGAATCAGGGAATATGGAAGCCATATGTATGTACATGACTTAGAAAATCATCAGTTTGACACATACTGGGCAGGTTATTGGTTATGTGTAATTTTTTACTTGTAATACACCTGCAACTCTTTCTTTCCTACTCAAGAATGCTTATTAGAGTACAAGTGAGTGGGAGTAAATTTTAGAGTTTCACGCTACTTGTATTTTTTATATTGAAATAATTTCTGATGTTGCTACTAAAACATCTGTAGGATGCCTCTCAGGTGGAGCCACATCCTAGGTAAGAGAAGTGCTAGAAAGGTAAGGACTAAAGCTCCTCTCCTGTAGCCAGGTGGAAGATTATCTTTGCGCAGCATTGTACATGATTTCTGAGAAGGAGGTGACACAAGGATTTGCAATTGAAAACTCTTGGGAGTTACCATTATACTACTCTGTTGTCAACTTAGTTGTGGTGATACATAAAATGAAGAGGCTCCCTGGCTACTTTCTCAACCACTTTAAGCAGAAGGCAAGATGTGACATGCCATATCCATTGTTGGGGTGGGGTGAAGTAGACTGATGAAATATAGGGGTCACATGTGTCGCTCTCTTCATAAAGTACTGGTTTCAGTAATCACTGGGTCATAATTGACCAGGTCAGGTTTTGTGGGGATTGACCAGATGCTTTAAACTCTGCTGAGTGGGAAAATAAATAAAAAGTAGTAAAACCCAGGCAATTCCTGAAAATAAGAGAAATGTTAGGGGCCCCTATGATCACCCTTGACATTGGCAATTCACTAAGAGGGCTCACAGAATTTAGAACCTATTATACTTACACTTTGGGTTCATTCCAATTAAAGAATACAGATTAAAATCAGCACTGGGAAAAGGAATATTGGGCAAGTCCTATGGAAACTAGACACAAACTTCCAAGTGTCCTCTTTGAATGGAGTCACATAAGATGTACTTAATTACCCCAGCAACAATGAGTAACAATACTTGCAAAGTGTTGTGAAGCAAGGAAGCTTGCTCAAGCTTGGTTGACCATGGTTTTTATTAAGGATCAGTCAGGTAGGCATGATTACCTATATGACTGACCTCAGTTCCTTACATGTCAGCTTTCCAGAGAATACACAGATGTTTACCATAAATCACCTTTGAGCACATAGCATATGGGCAAACTGTTATATTGTGACCTAAAGAGTTACTTATGCAAAAACATTCTTATCCTGCAAGTCTCTTACGTTTTCTCTAATATTTTCTATTTCTTTGTACTTTTTCTATAATTGCATTTTAATTAAAATTATGATTTGAATCATAATGTTATATAATCATTTTGCTATAATATAGATTATTATAATAATAACATTTAGGTAATCTTCCTTAACTTTTTGTTTAAATTCTTCTGTTGAATTGTTTAAGTCATATTTTAATTTCTATTACTTCATTCTTATTCTTTGACTGTTCTTGTCATAGTTTCTTGATATTTTCTTTAAAATTATTTATTGTCATGATTATTTAAAAGGTGAGAAGTCCAAAAACCTTTTGAGGTGTTAATCAAATGAAATTTCTTTTAGCTTTTTGTTTTGAAAGAAGTACATATCCATAAGAAATCACAAAGGAATGTCTAGGAAGTGCCCATGAGAGCCGGGCTTGGTGGCACACACTTGTAACCCCAGTACTTGGGAGGCTGAGACAGGAGAATCTGGGTTCACTGCCAGCCTCAGCTACTTAGGCCCTCCGCAACTTAGTGAGACCCTGTTTCAAAATAAAGAATAAAAATAGGGCTGGGGGTGTAGCTTGGAGGTAGAATGCCTCTGGGTTAAATCCCTAGTACCACCAAAAAAAAAAAAAAAAAAGGAAGTGTTCATGATCATTCACTCAGCCTCCTATAATGTTAACATTTTGTATAATTATAGTACAATATGAAAAATAGAAAGTTAACATTGATACAATCCTAGAATTTATTCAGATTTTACCAGTTATACAGCATACATTTGTGTGTGTGTGTGTGTGTAGCTCTGCATTTTCGTCACATGTAATTTTGTGTTATTATCACCACAGTCAATGTACTTAATTATACTATTAACTGTATCACTCTAAGACTTCCTTCTGTTATCCTTTTATAGCCACACCCCTCTGTTCACCTCATTCCTTAACCCTTGGCAACTACATATAATTCTGTCATTTCAAAATATTATACAAGTAGACCTATATCTAACTTTTGGAGATTGGCTTTTTTTTTTTTTTCCCCCAGTACTAGGGATTGAACTCAGGGGCATTGTAATTCTCAGCCACACCCCCACCTGTATTTTATTCTTTTATTTTTCAAACAGAGTTTCACTAAGTTGCAGAAAGCCTCACTATGCTATTGAGGCTGGCCGCAAACCTGCAAATTCTCCTGTCATAGCCTCCCAAGTACTGGAATTACAGGCATACACCACCATGCCTGGCTAGGGATTGGTTTTTTTCATCCAATATACTTTCCATATTCGATGTTGTTGCATGTATCCATAGTTCATTCCTTTTTATTGCTGATTTGCACTCCATAGTATAGCTGTACCATAGTTTGTTCAACTGTTCACTATTTGAAGGATATCCTGTGGGTTGTATGAACATTTAACTAGTTCTTCTCTGTTGTTTGAGGTACTGCTCAAATAACATCAGATTGGATGAAGACTTTTGTGTCAGCCATAAAATTTGATTAAAGAAATTCATTGAGGTGAATGGTAGTCTATTGTATTTATCTAAATTTTTGCCATTCCATTATTCTCTCCTTTCTGAGCCTTCTCCTATTGTTTTCTTTTTATTTGGTGAGCTTTTTTTACACATTATTTCTGGGTAAGTCTGCCAGCAAAATATTTCCTTTTTCTGAGAATGTTTTCATGTTGCCTTCATTCCTGAAAAATAGTGTTTTTTTGGATATAGGATTTCTGGCTAGCACTTGTTTTCTTTCAGTACTAAGAAATATTGTTCCACTTTCTATGGCCTCCGTAGTTCAGATGAGAAATTCCCTGTCAACTCAAATTTGTATTTCACTATAGGTGATACACCATTTCTCTCTGATTTAAGTCTCCTTATACCACTGGACAAAGGGCCAGGAAACACCAGGTTCACCTGATGCTAGTGGATCTGCCCAGTTGCTGGTTCCCTCAGTGTGGAGCAGGGGCACACAGAAAGTGGAGTCAGCCCATTGTGAATAGGCCTTGCTTTTTAGATGAGCAAGCTCTGTTGAAACAAAACTATTTTCCTTTCCTCCCTAATCTGTCTCCTTTCTGCCTAAATTTTTATTCCTTCTATTCTATCTCATCACCACTATACTCAGTGCTTCTTCAGATCTTGGTCAATAATCTTAACACTTGAGCAGAGCAGACATTATTGAACAGATGTGATGCCATCCCCTCCCGCGGATGCAAAACAAATAATTAAATTATAATTATTCATATTGTCTAGATAAGTAATATTTGAAATAAAATTTACCCAAAACCATTAGTCAATCTTTTATTTTATGAGTAGGTAGGGTAACAATGCCTGCTTCTTTACTCCCACTTTTCTATGTCACATTTGATTTGGGAAAAATTTAAAAGATCATATCATCCCATCCTATAAATTATATCCTGAAAATAATGTTACAATGTTTGTCATGCTGTTGTGCTTGTGGTTTACATGACTGACTCCGTGACAAAGGTTCTAAGAGTAGAGAATATGTCTTAATCTTCTTTGTCTTCTCTTAGTTTAGTTTGGTATTTGAAAGGGCCTGATAATAGAATTGAGAGACATTAAGATTAACTACTAGTGGTTGTGCTCCAAATGTTTATAGACATTATGCAAGCTATTTTATATGCATTGTGTCTGATTTTAACACTTTTCTGAGATAAATATCATCATATTCATTTTTATAGATAGATAATGTGAATCTCAGAGAGGTTTAGTAATTTCTCCAAGGTCACACAGTTGTCAGGTGACAGAACTGATATGAGGGTGTTAACTGAAGAAAGAGAAAAAGAAGGGAATGTCAAGCATTTGGAGGCAGTGGTTTTCAAATGGTGTCAAGGCATTAGCAGAAGGAATAGCTTGTTTCCCAAATAGCCTGACTCAATTTCACAGTACAGGGAAAGTTTCACCTGTGCCTTAGGACACTGCAAAATCTGTGGAAGTGATGTGAAAAATTAGATGCAAAGATATCACATCAGTACAAAATGTATGCTGAGATTCGTTAGATAACACTTATCATGTTAAAAGCATCTAATTATTTTTTTCTGTCCCTTTCCTATTGTGCTAGAATGAAGACAAGTCCATAAATCTAACAATTTAATTTAAAACCCTTTCAGAAGGCTAGCAAGCTTCTGTGATGTTTACTCCCTCACCCAACTTGTTCCTGTTTGGGTGCTCATCATTTTCTGTTGCCTAGGTAATGGTGATGTTGGATGCCCACTGATTATCCATTAAAAAGGCTTCTCTTCTTCACAGTGCACAACCTCTGCCATGTTAATAAGAGATAATGGTTGCTTAGAATTGTTTCTAGGCCTTCCTGCTTTTTCATACTTAGAAGAGGTCAGATTGTAGCAGAAATCACGTGCAGCAGCTGACCATGTGCATTTTACTGATTCATTGTATTTTGCATTACAGTCATCCAGTGAGAATAAGGTGATCCTGTAGTGGACATCCATTTATAGTAATGGGGGAGACAGTGTCTGAAGTTCTATAACATTTGGACTTTATTTTGAAATCTTTATTATCTTAATTAGAATACAGACAATTCCTGGTTAAATAGGAAAACACTTTTTTTTCATTTTTTTATTGGGTACATTGTAATTTTACATGTACATGTAATTTTACATTTTATATGTCTGAAACGACCATATATATACTATATATATACACAATAATATGTACATAGATTATTGGTGCATTGTAATCATACATCTTTGTTAGGTACAAGCTGGTAAAGACATACATTCACACATTTCTCATTTAACCCTACCCCAATTCCTGCCCCACTCCTTGACCATCCCTCCTTCTCAGGTTCAGTTTAGTGATTGATTTTGATATGTTTGTGAAAGTACATCATGTGCATTAGGGTATATTCCCCCCATCCCTCATCACCTTCAGTTAAGTCACCTTCTTTGCTCATCTAAGATTTCTCCTTATCTGGAATCCCTTTTATGCCCCATTTTCTCCCTAGCTTCCGGATATTAGGGAGAACATATGATTTTTTACTTTTTATGACTGACTAATCTCACTTAACATAATGCTTTCCAGTTCCCTCATTTCCCTGCAAATAACATGATTTTGTTCTTCTTTATGGCTGAGTAAAATTCCATTGTGTACATATCCCATAGTTTTGTAATCCATTCATCTGTCGATGGACATCTTGGCTGGTCCCATAGTTTGGCTATTGTGAATTGTGCAGCTATAAACATAGATACGTATGCATCAGTCTGATAGTTTGGTTTGCATTCTTTTGAGTAGATACCCAGAAGTGGTATTGCTGGATCATATGGTAGGTTCATTCCCATTCGTCTGAGGTTACTCCATACTGTTTTCCAAAGTGTTTGCACTAATCTGCAATCCCACCAACAATATATTAGGGTTCTCACTTCTCCACACCCTCACCAGCATTTGTTGTTTGTGTTTTTGATGATTGCCATTTGAAACTATCATATTTTAGCAGGCAAAAATCAGCCAAGAATTGAGGTGGGAGAGGTATCTTAATTTTTTGTGCTTTTAAAACTATTTGAGAAAAAAAAATTGATCGTGTTTCTTGAAGTAGAAGTTGTTGACTGAAACAATTTTTACATAAGCCTTTCTATCAAAAGAAAAGTCATAGAAAAATAATCTGATATAACTGCTGGCGAGGATGTGGAGAAGTGGGAACTCTAATACACTGTTGGTGGGATTGCAAACTAGTGCAACCACTGTGGAAAACAGTATGGAGGATCCTCAGACGTATGGGAATGAACCTACCATATGATCCAGCAATACCACTTCTGGGTATCTACCCAAAAGAATGGAAACCAAACTATCAGACCGACATATGTGTATCTATGTTTATAGCTGCACAATTCACAATAGCCAAACTATGGGACCAGCCAAGATGTCCATCGACAGATGAATGGATTACAAAACTATGGGATATGTACACAATGGAATTTTACTCAGCCATAAAGAAGAACAAAATCATGTTATTTGCAGGGAAATGGATGCAACTGGAAAACATGTTAAGTGAGATTAGCCAGTCACAAAGAGTAAAGAAGCATATATTCTCCCTAATATGCGGATGCTAGGGAGATGATGGGGCATAAGAGGGTCTCCAGATGAAAAAGGAGAGACCCTTGAAAGCAAAGAAGTTGATTTAACCAAAGGGGTTGGACAGGAGTGGGGGGGCACACTAATGTATATCAAGGTTACTCACTGAACTGAACTTGAGAGGGAGGGAGGGCGAGGGAGTGGGGTGGGAATTTGGGGAAGGGGTCAAATGAGAATTGTGAGCACATATATCGTTATCAATTTGTACCTAACAAAGATGTATGCTTACAATATATGAATAAAAATAAAAATTTAAAAAAAAGAAAATGCTATTTTAATATTTAAGACTATAAATAAGAGAGGGGGGGTTTATATTTTTGGATATTCTGACTAGCAAAATGGTACAACACAGCCTCTAGAGGCACACCGTACACTTGAATCCAAGCTTGGGCAAATTAATCAATCTCACTGTGTCTTAGTTTCTTCACATGTCAAAATCAGAATAGTACTGTCATGTGAAGGGATCACCAGAGATCTGGAGGAGACCCGTATTTGGACCTCCCAGGTTCTTGACTCCATCGCAGAAAAGAATTTAAGGATGATTCAAATTTTAGCAGAGAGGAATAATTTTATTAGAAGGCAAAAGGCAAAGGTACGTACTCTCAGTGTAGGGTGCTGGGAATCTCAAGAGTGAGATGTGCTACCAGGGCATGGGTTTTTATTAGGGTACCTAATTAACTAGAATATATATGATCCAAAGGGACTGAGCTTCTCTAGTCCCTGGGAAATATTGAACAGGATTTTATTTCTTCATAAGGGGGCCTGGTCTGGCATGTAGGTTTCAGCTTACATTAACATCCCTGGTGGTAGTTAGGGTGGTCAATCAGGTGATGGAGTCAGAGGGTCATAGTCCAATCAAATGTTAGCCTCTATCTTATTGTGGTTAATGGTATCTTTCAGTTGAGGTCTAGTTCCTGTTTTGCTACAATCTAGGAAACTTACAGGGAAATGGACGGTTACAAAGTAATTAATGGGCTGTTTAATGCAGCCTTACATTTTGGTCCTTTTCTGTCCCGTCAGCTTTTTTTGTCCAGCTCATCTGATGAGTTGTTCTATATTTTAACAGGAATATTTTTCTTTAGAGACTCATTGTTCACTCTGTATCCCTAAATTTCTATCTCAGTACCTCAAAGAGTTGTTGTAAGAATTAAATGAGTACAGATAAATACCTTAGAAGAGCTCCTAGCCTATAGTTATACATTCAGTAAATGTTGGCTATTATTATTTACATTTTGGTGGTCCCAGTGGAAACATGGTTAAGGAACCAGTGATTGTAAGTGGTTTTGTAAGTCCCAGTGGAAACTGGTAATTAAGGTACCAGTGGTTGTAAAAATAAAAGATGAGCTATTGTTGTAACAGTTTGGAGTGTTTCCGTGAGTTCTTGTTCTTAGCTAGTTTTAGAAAAAAGAAATAGCCAGAACTACACTGCTGCAAGCTTAAGCAAAGTTTTATTATTACAGGTAGAAAGAAAAGACAGAACAATTAAAGCACTATTAAACCACTACATCAGAGGTGATCCAGTGGAGTGCCTTGAAAGTAAGACACTGAGGTCTCTGAACACATAATATTTTTTGTAAGAATTCATTATCTTTTTTTCCCACCAAAAGCCAGTACAGGCCCGTTAATTATCTCTGCTGTATTAGCCTTTTTTATTAGCCATCTTCACATGGACAGAGAGGTCTGACATACACTGATTAAAATAGTGTTACTTGGTTAGCAAGGTCAGGGGGCTGTATGATAGAAGCCCGCTTTGTTCTTTGTTTTATTTTACTCTTAACATGCTGTATTATTTTCCCATGTCCTTGGTCAGTTTCTCAGCTTTTTCTTGTCTCTATCTGCTAGAAGTTACTTGTCATGTTAAAAACTTGTTTTATAATGAAGAAGAGAAAGACACAGGAATATAGTCTTTTAAAGTATGGAGGCTTGGGGCTTATAATTATTTTGTGTTTTTAGTAATAATATTGGGTTAATATGGCTTGTTTTTTCATCCCATAAGTTTAATCTAAACTATTGTGAGAGTCTATATAATTCTTTTCTAAGTGCAGGTGTCTGTGTTCTTAACATTCAGCATTGCTGGGCTAATGGCCAAGTCTTAGCTGACCAAGGTTAACATTGGCTGCAGCTCTTGGCTGACAGCTTAGAGACAGAAAAAAGGATTTTATTGTTTTGCTTAAGTATGAAAGCTTGTTTTATTAGCAGTTAGTATTGCCCTTATTAGCAATCAATACAAGCACAATCCCCATCATCATGTTGCTACAGAGCATGGCTCACAGTGAAATCTAAAATATGAAAGTAGACAATTTGTGGAGAGTCAGGCTGCAGGCGTGGTTCTTTGCCAGGGTGTGGGGAATGCAGATGGTGGTATACGAGTATGTTCTAGGAAGGGCAGAACAAAGGTATCTTGTAAGAAGGCCAAAATAACATCACAAATATGAAAATGTGGGGAGTTTTGACTTTGAGACTATGGTTCAAAAAGGCTGACTACCTTGTTGCTTCTGAAAGCCTAGCCTGAATATGCCACAGCTACACAGAGGTTATCCTGAAGTAATACTGTCTGCTGTTTTGAAGGGAAATGAGAGTCTCTTTTATCAAATGATATTTTTACCAGAGACAATTAAAATTAAAGGCCTTGATCAAAAAATCCAGAACTCAGAAATGTTGAGTCAAAAATTTAAAAAAAAGATCTTAAACACACTTAATAATATCATTCTAATTAACCCACTGAACTTATTAAAATTAAAAGATCCAATAATGGGCATAATATGTAGTAAAATATTTCATCTACAGAATGAAGGCTTAGTCATGGCTAAAGTATAAAAGGAAAAATAGATTCAAGGAAGAAAGCAAGATTTACAGTCCAGAATAAAGATGTGTAAGGAATATTATGGTTGAGTATTATTCTAATGAATCTATGTTTCTGGCATTTTACTTTGAAGGGAAAGTATTTTACTTGAAACTTACCTACTTTCTTTTTTCTTGTGTTATTAAAAGCCTATTAATCTTTGAAGAAAAACCTATCAGCCAATCCCATTCTAACCACACTTTATTTAATAATCCGTGTTATATGGTGTTGCCCTCTTAAAAACCAGAGGATTAGGCTTTTGGGAGACTCTGTTTCTCTGAGGAGTGATTTTTCTCTCATGATGTTCTTGGAGACTTCCAGATGTTTTTGTCATCGTGCTGGTGAATAAAATATGAGTATTTCTGGTCAGTTCCTTGAGGCAATATCTAACATTAATTGCATAATTATCATAATAGAGCTGATCATGTGAGTTTATGTACCATTGAGAGAATTCACTTTCACTTTCAGTGATACCCAAGCTTTGAATCAGAGACATAGACTAGCACATTTGCTATAGCAATTTAAATAGATTGATCAGTTTTGACAGTCTTTGGAGAAAAGGCCAATAGGAAAGGAATGCTTTTTAGTCATGAGGGCTTATTTCCCAAGCTTCAAAGTTCCAAGTTTAGGATAAAAGTCAGTATATATTTATTCAATCATGCACCAATTTATATGGGTCTGAACTAAAAACATACTTGTTCTCTCACTTTTCAAATTAATGAGGAAGAGGGGATTTCATGCTTTAGTTTCTTGAAATACAGATGTGTAAAATTTTGCATGGATTCTTTGCTTAAGGACTAAAGGACACTATATATTTATTTTTAAAAAGGTAATAAGTGTAGTGTCTTTGCATCTTATCTGCCTAACTGTAAAACTCTCTCTTCCACTCATAACAGTGTGACCTTGAACAACTTATTTAATCTCTCTAAGCCTCCTTTTCTTCATCTATTAAATACGGATAATTCTCACTCATGATGTTGTGTATGGTAAAATAATAGTGTATTTGAACTTCTTAACAAAATGTGTGATGCACTGTAAAAGTTTAATAAGTATTTTTGCAGTTTTATTTTATTTCAAATAATTTCTCATCAGTAATATTACATTCTTATTAAAAAGATGAGGAAAAATTCTGGAAAGGCTAAAAGTCTGAAGGAAAGTGTTCCTTTCCAACATTTTTTTTTTTTTTTTGGTGGTACTGAGGATGGAACCCAGGGGTCTTCTACCTCCGGGGTACACCCCCAGACCTATTTTAGTTCTTATTTGGAAACAGGGTCTCACTAAGTTGCTGAGGCTGGCTTCGAACCTGCTGTCCTCCTGTCTCAGCCTCCCAAGTATTGGAATTACAAGTATACATGACCATGCCTGGCTCTTTTCCAACATTTTTTATATTATTATTTGTATACTTTCTTATTATGTGATTATAGTCTTACTGAATATTCACTTTTTTATTCATTAACACTTATATATACTCGGTTATTTTTTCATGTTATTTCTATAAAATATTATTTCAAATGTCTGTATAATGCTTTTTAATTTGGCTATGTCAAGGTTTCCTTTAGCACAGAGACTTTAATGTAGTCATTTCTATTCTAGAATTTTATCCTTATAAGAGCTGATCAAGGTTTGAGGTTTATTGTAGTATTAAAACATTTTAAAAAGTAGTAATATGGTTTCATTGTTTTTTTAATTAAAAGGTCTCTACTTACTCAATTCTTTTCTATTCCTAAATGAAATACTTTCTATTCCATAGATAATGAAAATAATAGAAGAGATTATAAAATAATTTAAAGTTATACTTATTTATGCTAAGTGAGATTAGTCAGTCACAAAAAGTGAAAAATCTTATGCTCTCCCTAATATACAGAAACTAGGGAGACAGTGGACATAAGAAGGACTCTAGATAAAGAAAGAGGAACCTTAGATGAGCAAAGAAGGTGACTTAACTGAAGGTGATGGGGGTGGGAGGGAAACACCCTAGTACACATGATGTACTTTCACAAACATATCAAAATCAATCACTAAACTGAACCTGAGAAGGAGGGAGGGCGAGGGAGTGGGGCAGGAATTGGGGAAGGGTTAAATGAGAGATGTGAACATGTATGCCTTTACCAGCTTGTACCTAACAAAGATGTATGATTACAATGTACCAATAAAAAAAAAATAGTAGTACCCCTTAATTGTTTTTTCATTAAAAGGTCTCTACTTACTACCTTCTATTCCATAGATAATGAAAATAATACAAGAGATTATAAAATAATTTAAATTTATACTAATGTAAAAATTATGAAAATGAAAAATACTTTCTAAAAACTTTCTTTCCTTGAGACATACTTGATCCAAAAACATTATAAGCCTTATCCCAAATTTTGAAATGTTTTCTTTTGAGGCCAGATAGCTGTATAATATTTGATCTATGATAGAAAGGAGCTGGGTTGTTTGTTTCACTAAGAAAGATCAAAATAATTTGCCATACTCTCAGGTTTATTACCTGTATCTCATATACATGATAGAATATTAATATTATTTAAACCAACTTGTTTAACTCCCATCATTTTATAGAACAGAAAAGTGAAATTCAAAGAAAAGTAACATGTCAGTGGTCACACAGGTACAGATCCAAGGCTGGAATCCAG
Organism: Graphiurus murinus; assembly: GCA_004027655.1. NCBI lineage: Eukaryota > Metazoa > Chordata > Mammalia > Rodentia > Gliridae > Graphiurus > Graphiurus murinus. The sequence continues at coordinate 53,222 of PVLC010009387.1, forward strand.
GTATCCTAATGTGTTGTTATCTAGTGAGCCATGATGATATACAGTATGGTGAACAGTGAGCACGTACTGATGGAGCTTACATTATTAATGCTGTTTTCCTTTGTTTCTATCATCCTTTATGACTAAGATAGATGACTCATAAGCAGCATGTTTTGCATAATTGCTTCTCCCACACCAACTAACGCTTCTATAGCTAGACTAAAAAATATTCATTTATCAACCAATACTTACCAGTAGGAATATGAAGCCACTCTACACTCTGTCATTCATCTGTCATCATCATCATCATAACAACAAGGAGGAGGAAGAGGAGGAGGAAAATAAGTTGGAAAATTACCTAGTTATTTTTGTCTTCTGAGTATTCAAGGAGTTTGATCTTAATGATGATCTATATGTTATTTCTTATATAATCTTTTATTATTTCAATGGATTAAACATTACAGTCTGTTTTGCAAATGACAAGATTTGAATTTGTGAAGTATTCATGCATGGTGGCTCACGCTTATAATTCCAGTACAGAGACAGAAGAATCACAGGTTCAAGGCTAGCTTCAGCAAGTTACTGAGACCCTCAGCAACTTAGCAAAACTCTGTTTCAAAATAAATAACATAGGGCTGGGGTATAGCTCAGAGGTAAAAATGCCTCTAGTTTCAACCTCCAGTACCAAAAAAGAATTGTGAAAGATATGAAGGAAGCACTAGCTTCATTAAGTAAGAATGCCATTTGATTGTATATTTTATATTATATTCAACATGAAAAAATTAAATGTTAGATATTTGAACTGGAAATTTTTTTTATTTCTTTGTGTGTCTCTAATTGAAACTGTTCCTGTACACATGCAATCCATTTTGCATGTTTTTATTTATTTATTTATTTATTTATTTTTAATTTTTTATTGTAATAACTCGTGCAATATAGCATACATCTTTGTTAAGTACAAATTGTTAACAACATATTTGCACACAATTCTCATTTGACCCCTTCCCCGATTCCCTCCCCATTCCCTCCCCCTCCCTCCCCCTAAGGTTCACTTCAGTGAGTGACCTTGATATGATT